>ONZH01017287.1:0-63139 GCA_900303285.1 Rhinella marina | reverse complement strand
AATTAAACAAAATCACCTTAAAAATTCCTTACTTAATTCGGATACATTTAAACAAACAGAACCCCATCTCCAAATTTAATGCCCATGGTGTGTTGGCCATTTAACATCTCCACACCAGCTTAATGCCTCACACCGGTGCACCGTCCAACCCATACCCCAAGAACAGTACCATCCCTAAAATAATCCCCACGACTATGCTTCACAAAGTGGGGATTTCACCTTTTGTGAACTATAGCCGTGGGGTTCTATCCCTGGCACCCGTGTCAAGGAACACTACTCACCGTTTTGTGAGCGGGTACTAACTGTTCTTGAGGTATTTTGTTGATATCATAAGAGTAGTAAAATCTCGCACCGCAAATCCCGATGGGGTTCTTCTCTGTGCGAATGATTTCATGCCTCTCATGCAGTCACGCGTGGAATAAGGCTGTCTATGGGGTATATATCACGGAGGCTGCTGTCCTTCAACTGTGATATAAAAAACCTCCACAGTTAGTTACAGCAACAAACAGTTGCTGAAAGGCAGGTTAACTTGCCTTATTTACGGGTGCGTTTACAATGGGATGCTTTTTTGGGGTTCTCTGCTGCCTAAAATCCACAGCGCATCGTTGGCTGATTTTATGCCACCTTCAGTACTATGGGGCTGGATGCAAATACCCAGTTCAGCGCAGAACTGCGTATGTCCGGACGGCACCATAGTACTGAACGCCGTTTGGTGAACGGTATAAAAATGCCCTGTGGATTTTACTGAGCAGACCCGCAGCCCCATGTGAAGGTACCCATAGGGTGAGGTTTTTTGGGAGTGACCAAAGAGAGGGCGGGAAGGTCACTCCCATACCCCATCAGGGGTTTTTCCCCTACCCACTTTAAAAGATAAGTCCAGGCAATTAATAACTTTCTGTGCCCTTACTTGAACCAGAAACTTATAAATTGCCCGGACTTATCCTTTAAAGGGAACCTGTCATCTCCCCCCTGAACTAGAGTAATACGCCTCAACTTGTCTCTTCTCAACTAACTGGCCTGGGTGCTATACAAGTGCTGCCGCCTACTCCTCCGTCAATTGTCTCTTCACAACTATACTGGACTGGGTGCTATACAAGTGCTGCCGCCTCCTCCTCCGTCAATTGTCTCTTCTCAACTATACTGGCCTGGGTGCTATACAAGTGCTGCCGCCTCCTCCTCCGTCAATTGTCTCTTCTCAACTATACTGGACTGGGTGCTATACAAGTGCTGCCGCCTCCGGCTTCTCCGTCAATTGTCTCTTCTCAACTATACTGGCCTGGGTGCTATACAAGTGCTGCCGCCTCCTCCTCCTCCGTCAATTGTCTCTTCTCAACTATACTGGACTGGGTGCTATACAAGTGCTGCCGCCTCCTTCTTCTCCATCAATTGTCTCTTCTCAACTGTACTGGCCTGGGTGCTATACAAGTGCTGCCGCCTCCTCCTTCGTCAATTGTCTCTTCTCAACTATACTGGATTGGGTGCTATACAAGTGCTGCCGCCTCCTGCCACTCCGTCAATTGTCTCTTCTCAACTATACTGGACTGGGTGCTATACAAGTGCTGCCGCCTCCTGCTTCTCCGTCAATTGTCTCTTCTCAACCATACTGACCTGGGTGCTATACAAGTGCTGCCGCCTCCTCCTTCGTCAATTGTCTCTTCTCAACTATACTGGACTGGGTGCTATACAAGTGCTGCCGCCTCCTCCTCCTCCGTCAATTGTCTCTTCTCAACTATACTGGCCTGGGTGCTATACAAGTGCTGCCGCCTCCTCCTTCGTCAATTGTCTCTTCTCAACTATACTGGCCTGGGTGCTATATAAGTGCTGCCCCCTCCTGCTTCTCCGTCAATTGTCTCTTCTCAACTATACTGGACTGGGTGCTATACAAGTGCTGCCGCCTCCTGCCACTTCCGTCAATTGTCTCTTCTCAACTATACTGTACTGGGTGCTATACAAGTGCTGCCGCCTCCTCCTCCTCCGTCAATTGTCTCTTCTCAACTATACTGGACTGGGTGCTATACAAGTGCTGCCGCCTCCTGCTTCTCCATCAATTGTCTCTTCTCAACTATACTGACCTGGGTGCTATACAAGTGCTGCCGCCTCCTCCTTCGTCAATTGTCTCTTCTCAACTATACTGGACTGGGTGCTATACAAGTGCTGCCGCCTCCTGCCACTCCGTCAATTGTCTCTTCTCAACTATACTGGACTGGGTGCTATACAAGTGCTGCCGCCTCCTGCTTCTCCATCAATTGTCTCTTCTCAACTATACTGACCTGGGTGCTATACAAGTGCTGCCGCCTCCTCCTTCGTCAATTGTCTCTTCTCAACTATACTGGACTGGGTGCTATACAAGTGCTGCCGCCTCCTGCTTCTCCGTCAATTGTCTCTTCTCAACTATACTGGCCTGGGTGCTATCAAGTGCTGCCGCCTCCTCCTCCGTCAATTGTCTCTTCTCAACTATACTGGCCTGGGTGCTATACAAGTGCTGCCGCCTCCTCCTCCGTCAATTGTCTCTTCTCAACTATACTGGCCTGGGTGCTATACAAGTGCTGGAGTACGCCTGTCTGTCTTCTGACCTGTGATGTCACTGAGACCGCATCGACTTTAACGCAGCCTATTCTTGGGCTGGTTCCCACGATCTACCGTGTGTTTTTGGTGCTCTGGCATGACATGGACTGCTCCAGTCTTCAATGCTGTCAAATGTTGTCGACCTGGCTGTCGACGACTATTTTTGCACTTTGATTTTTTCCACTTTTTTCATTGTAATAGCAACTGCAACTAAACGAAACTATACCCTATCAGACTCCCACTATTGTAGCTGCAATTATTCAACCGTTATAGCAAGGTTCGTTTTAGGTTCGGTTCGTACGAATCCAAATTTCACGAAAGTTCACTGAACCGAACTTTTCAAAAGTTCGCTCATCCCTAATTTGAAGACTTTGAAGGTTTTGAAAATAGCGCTAGGTGGCCTGCCATTAACGCCACAAGCGCTGCTGCAGCAAGGAGGGACATACACTGTAGGGAGAGAAGCACGCTAGGCAGGGATAGAAATCGCTCAGAAAAGACCCAAAAGCCCCTTTAAGAGCTATTATATCTGACACAAACCTTTATTTACTGACATTTGAGGACTTTAAAGGTGGTGAAAATAGCACTAGGTGGCCTGCCAATAATGCCACATGTGCTGCTGCATGCTGTAGGATACTCTCTGTATACTACATACCTGACATACTTTGCTATAATTTCTGCTGTTAAGGCCGCAGTACTTCTTTTGCGTCTTGCTGTATAACATTAATTCGTATTAATAGAATTTCTATAGGCAGGGTTAGTATCATTGTTCAAAAGTCCATTGTGAAATATGTCAGTAACGCTAGGTGCACAGAGTATTACAACTGTTCAAAAGTCTCTGTAGCTGAAATCCGTATTTAATACCGTGAATTTAGGCCGCAGTTCCTCATTTGCTGCTGCAGTTCAATTTTACCAAGGAGGGAATTAAACTATAGGGATAGGATTTGGGTAGGTAGAAAGATTGTCACGGTTCCAAAAAGACCAAAGTCCATTGTGAAATACGTCTTTTTTTTTTTTTTTTTGGGTGGCAAAAAAACCCAAAGTGTTCCCCGTCAGTAACGCTAGGTGCACAGTGTATTACAACCATTCAAAAGTCTCTGTAGCTGACATCCGTATTTAATACCGTTAATTTAGGCCACAGTTCCTCATTTGCTGCTGCTCTATAACGTTAGCAAATTTAGAATATTGGACATTCGTTTAAAATTTTCTGATCATACAGTTAATAAAAATCTGCAGTACTGTAGTTGTGACCAAGTTGCATATATACTATACAATATGCGCAAGGCGAGCACTAAGGGACGGGGAAGTGGGTGTGCTCCTGATAGTGAACGCAGGGGCAAAGGCTCTGGGTGCGGTGAAACTGTGCCTGCTGGCAGAGCCCAAGAAACAAAGTCATCCACAATTCCTAGCTTCATGTCACAGTTTGCAGGGCGACACAAGACACAACTCTTGTCGCCACACCAGTGCGAGCAGGGAGTCGGTTGGATTTTAGCTGATAATGCTTCCAGTCAGTTCAGCACCTCCACCTCTTTCACAAAGTCCAGTCTCAGTAGCCAAGAGTCTGGGAAACCGCATCCTCACCCTGATCCTTCTTCCTTGCACCATGCAGAGTCTGGGCAAAGAAGAGATCCCACATTGGTATATTCCGAGGAGCTTTTTTCATAACCGTCCCTTGGCTTGGGCCTCTCCCCAAGTCCGCTTGAAGTGGGACATGAGGAGATATTGTGCCCTGATTCATAACCTATTGAGCAAACACAGTCTGAAGAAGATGACGGTGGGGAACGACAAGTATTTTCTCCCGAGGTGGATGATGATGATGAGACACAGTTGACAATAAGTCAAGGGCAATTAGTGTCTCAAGAGGTTGTGGATGAGGATGAGACGCAGTTAAGTCAGGTTCTTGTTAGTTCACCATGTCAGGAGGAGGAGCAGAGTGAGGATGTGGAAGAGGAGGTGGTGGACGACGAAATAGCTGACCCAACCTGGGAAGGTGGCAAGCCGAGTGAGGACAGCAGTACAGAGGGGGAGGGATCCGCAGCAGCACAACAGGCTGGAAGAGGCAGTGGGGTGGAAAAAGGGAGAAGGCAGGCCACGCCAACCAGGCCCGCAACTTGTCCCCGGAGCAGCCCCTTGCGGCCAGTGCTGACGATAAACGGATTGTAATTTGTAACCTGTGCCGTACCAAGATGAGCAGGGGCATAAACACCAGCAACCTGACCACCACCAGCATGATCCGCCACATGTCAGCAAAGCACCCTAAAAGGTGGGCTAAACGCCTGGGTCCACGATCTGTGTCTGCAGGTCACACCACTGCCTCCTCTTCCCCTCTGTTACGTGCTGTCCAAGACGTAGGCCCAGATGGCTCCCGCCCTGCACCTGGACCTTCGCAGGAAACATCAGCCAGCACATCCACTTCAATGTCCCAGCGTAGCCTTCAAATGTCCCTACCGCAGGCATTTGAACGCAAGGGCAAAAACCCTGCCACTAACCCACAGGCCATAGCTCTAAACGCGCAAGTTTCCGAGTTGCTGGCCCTGGAAATGTTGCCGTTTAGGCTGGTGGACACAGAGGCCTTTCGCAGCCTGATGGCGGCGGCTGTACCTCGTTAATCAGTCCCCAGCCGCCACTATTTTTCCCGGTGTGCCATCCCTGCCTTACACCAGCATGTGTCCACAAACATAACCCGGGCCCTGACCAACGCAGTTACTGGCAAGGTCCACTTAACAACTGACACATGGACAAGCGCTTGTGGCCAGGGACGCTACATTTCCCTGACGGCACACTGGGTGAAGGTTGTGGAGGCTGGGAGCAAGTCGTCCCTGGGATGGCCCAGGTGCTACCCACGTCGAGGATTGCGGGCCCTACTTCCATTTGAATTTCTGCTGCCACCTATAGTAGTGGCTGCAACCCCTCCTTCTCTTCCTCCACCTCCTCCTTCACTTCTTCCCATGCAGAATTGCTATCTTGCAGCATCACTCAGGCTTCTGTCAGTAGCTGGAAGCAGTGCAGCACAGCAGTTGGTAAGCGGCAACAGGCCGTGCTGAAGCTTATTTGCCTGGGTTACAAACAGCACACTGCCGCAGAGCTGTGGCGTGGCATAAGGGAACAGGTTGAGCTGTGGCTCTCGCCAGTCAAACTACAGCCAGGCATGGTTATGGCATGGTTGTATCCGATAACGGCCGCAACTTGGTAGCGGCTTTGGAGCTGGCTACCTCCCACACATACCATGCCTGGCACATGTATTCAACTTAGTGGTTCAGCGGTTCCTGAAAACCTACCCCAATTTGTCTCACCTACTGGTGAAGGTGCATCGCCTGTGTGCCCATTTCCGCAAGTCACCAACAGCTTCAGCCGGCCTGGCAAGCCTGCAGCAGCGCTTATGGTTGCCGGCTCACTGACTGCTGTGCGACCTGAGCACGCAATGGAATTCCACCTTACACATGTTGAGCAGGCTTTGTGAGCAGCAGAGAGCAGTAGTAGAATACGAGCTGCAACACCGCTCTGATGAACTTTGATGAATCTACACAGATGGTAAACGGCGATAATGCCATTATCAGCGTAACCATCCCACTTCTGTTTCTACTAAAATGCTCGCTGCTCACAATAAAGGCTGATGTTCTGCGTGTAGAAGAGGTGGAAATGGGGGAAGACCCTACACAGGGTGATAGCCAGATCCCACTCGATTCGTCTTCTCAGCGCCAATTGGAGGAGGAGGAGACGGTTGCCACCGCTACACGGGGTAGGCATACCACGTTTACACCATCTCTACGGCGTGGATGGGCTGAAGAGGAGGAAGAGGACGAGGAGGATATTGAGAGTCATGTTCCTGGTGCGGAGAGAGAAGCCTTGTCTGTTGGGACTCTGGCACACATGGCTGACTTCATGCTAGGCTGCCTTTCCCGTGATCCGCACGTTATACGCATATTAGGCAACACGGATTACTGGTTGTTCACCCTTCTCGACCCCCGCTACAAAGAAAAATTCCCATCTCTCATTCCTGTGGTGGAAAGGACAAGTAAAATGGTGCAATACCAGAAAGCCCTTGTTGAAAAATTGCTCCACAAATTTCCATCTGACAACGCTAGCGGCAGAGTACGTAGTTCCTTGGCCACCCGAGGAGGGGAGACGAGGGGAACACACAGCAGTTCCAACAAAGTCAAGGCGACACTCTCCAAGGCCTGGGACAGTTTTATGACACCCCGCCAGCAGCCTCACCCTGATGACCGGCATAGTGTGACAAGGAGGGAAAAGTTTTGAAAGATGGTAAAGGAGTACGTAGCTGACCGTGTCAGCGTCCTCAGCGATCCCTCTGTGCCGCATAATTATTGGGTGTCTAAGCTGGACACTTGGCACGAACTGGCGCTCTACGCCTTGGAGGTGCTGGCCTGCCCTGCCGCCAGCGTTTTGTCTGAGCGGGTATTTAGTGCCGCTGGGTGCATAATTACCGATAAGCGCATCCGCCTGTCAAGTGACAATGCTGACAGGTTGACACTTATCAAAATGAAACAGGCCTGGATTACCCCTGACTTCTCTACTCCACCAGAGGAAAGCAGCTTAACATGAAGGAACCTTAAACCTGGCTTTTAGGGTTTATTGAATACACTGTATTATCATGTACCCGTTCCAATTCTCGTCCACTTCCTCCTCTTCCTCCAGCATATGACACAGCTTATTAGGGTGCCCTCGAAGTCCACCAGCTGGGTCTGCACCTGAATATTTTAGCCGATCAGCTCACCAGCTGGGCCTGCAACATAATTTTTTGGCCTGTCAGCTCACCAGCAGGCACTCAACCATAATGTTTTATACGCTTAGCTCACCAGCTGGGCCTGCAACATAATTTTTTGGCCTGTCAGCTCACCAGCAGGCACTCAACCATAATGTTTTACACACTTAGCTCTCCAGCTGGGCCTGCACCTGAATTTTTTTAGGTGGTCAGCTCACCACCTGGGCCTGCAACATAACTTTTTGGCCTGTTACCTCACAGCAGGCCCTCAACTATAATGTTTTACACGCTCAGCTCTGCTACATGTCCCTCCTAATGTTTCAGACGTTCAGCTAAGTGGCATGTCTCCCTTAAATTTATTTGACGGTCAGCTCGGCAGCAGAGTGTTACCCTTAAATTTTTTGGACAGTCAGCTCGGCATTAGCATGTCACACTTAAATATTTTTAACGGTCTGCTCTTCTGCAGAATGCTACATCAAGAATATCATTTTTTCGACAGTCAGCTTGGCATTAGCGTCTCACACTTAAATATTTTTAAAGGTCTGCTCTTCTGCAGAATGTCACATCAAGAATATCATTTTTTAAATGGTCAGCTCGGCATTAGCGTGTCATACTTAAATATTTTTAACGGTCTGCTCTTCTGCGGAATGTCACATCAAGAATATCATTTTTTTGGACGGTCAGCTCAGCATTAGCGGGTCACACTTGAAAATTTGTAACGGTCTGCTGTTCTGCGGAATGTCACATCAAGAATATCATTTTTTTGGACGGTCAGCTCAGCATTAGCGGGTCACACTTGAAAATTTGTAACGGTCTGCTCTTCAGTGGAATGTCACATCAAGAATGTAATTTTTTGGGACGGTCAGCTCGGCATTAGCGTGTCACACTTGAAAATTTTTAACGGTCTGCTCTTCTGCGGAATGTCACATCAAGAATATAATTTTTTTGGACGGTCAGCTCGGCATTAACGTGTCACACTTGAAAATTTTTAACGGTCTGCTCTTCTGCGGAATGTCACATCAAGAATATAATTTTTTGGGACGGTCAGCTTGGCATTGGCATGTCACACTTGAAAATTTTTAACAGTCTGCTCTTCAGCAGAATGTCACATCAAGAATATAATTATTTTGACGGTCAGCTTGGCATCAACGCGTCAACCTTAAATTTGGGACAGTTTGATAAAGTGCGGTGGTAGCAGCATGGAGTTCTATTCCATTATTCAGAGCTTAAGTATTGAGTCGACCCGGCTTGGTTTGAACACTCAAATTTTTTAAGTAAACGATTCCGGCCCCCGGGACACTCAATGAAACTCAACAGGGAGACGCTGAGAGGCAGGGGCTCTAACAGGTGGTAGCTCACCTTCCTGCAGACAGCCAATTCAATCCCAAGATCAAACTTTGAGCTTTTTAAGTGCAGCAACTTAGATAAACGCTATTGGACCTGGAATTACCACGGAGAGCGAGAGTGAAACGGCCGACACGGCGCATGCCGCTGGGGGGTCCCCGGCCTCCCGCGGCGGATAGCAAAAAAAGAAACCGTCGTTAGCGACTCGGCTTTTTGGTCAGCTCGGCAGCAAAGTGTCACTCTTAAATTTTTGGGATGGTCTGCACAGCAGCAGAATGTCACCCCTATTGTTTTTGAGTGTCAGCAGCAGGCCATCAATGATAATTTTTCACGAGTGTGTCTGATGCCCTACTTTATGTGTAATAAATGCATCCATACATCCTCCCCATGCTGTTCCCTAACCATTTCTGTGGTGTTTCCACCTTTTTCTGACGTTTCCCTATGGACCAGACACCCTCCCCTCATCCGAGCAGGGGTTGCCTGGTCTTCTCCCATTGACTTCCATTATACTCGGGTGCTCGGCTGAGCACTCGAGCACCACCTAGTGTTCGGCCAGAGCACCCGAACATCCGGGTGCTCGATCATCACTACTGATGATATATCTGGAGCAACGATAGACACTTTTCTCTGATAGCCAACAATTGGTTGGCTTACTTTGAGATACATTTTTGTGGCACAATTATGGCACCGCCCCTTTCCCACAAAGCTCCTCTTTTCTGCTAAGCCCCATCCCTTGTCAAGCAAATCAAGTAAACCTGAATGTGCCAAATTTTGCCAATTTGCTCCATTTTTTAGACAGATTTTTGGCACAGACACATTCATAAATCTGGGCCAATGATGTCAAAATATATAGATAGAATACTGCCAAAAAAGGAATTCATTGTGCAAAGCGAAATGTATACAGGAAAAACATTCTCATCATATTATTATTTTTAGAAAAATCTAATAATGTAGCCAATCATAGGCAAAATGAGACAGATGTCAGGTGGCTTTTCCACTTCTTATAATACCAGATATATTCCATGTGACACTGTTTCTGGGGAAAAATAGATAATTTCTCCATGTGCTGCCAAGTGTAAGAATGGCATGAGAAATGACATGGAAGGTTCATGTACCAGAGGATGAGACCTTATAGCTTATGCTATCATGAGGGTAGTATAGGATCTAAGGGGAAAATATGAGCATGGAGATATATAGTTCTCCATAATTTGATTTAGTAATGTTTACTCTTACCTATAATGAGTGATTGACAGCCAACATACAAGAGAAATTGTATAAGCAGAACTCACTGGCAGTGGGGCATCTCCAATGGGCAGACAATGGCAGACCATGCAGCTACTATTGGACCCTTGGCTTAGGAAGGAAAGCAGGGTGGGCTTTAACCAAAGACTTTTCCCCTGTCCCACCAATAAACTTGATGCAATTGCTAATGCATATCAAACTATTATGGCTGTCTCTTCAGCTGACTATCTCTATTTCTCTAATTAGCAACTAACAGTTTATGAGCAGAGGACATAGAAACAGCCAGACAGCCCCTATGGCATGCAGAGTTACAGGATTCAGATGGGCAAGAACAGATATCTTATTGATTAAACAAGTCTTGTGACATTTTTGACCCACCAAGCCAGTGCTTTGCCTTTCCTTTTTGGCACTGCCAAAGCCTGGTATGTGCCTCCCTCTTCAGTCAAGGCGGAATAGGGCTTATTCACACTATTATTGTTATAGGGTCCATATTTATTGTGGGACTTGACCTGAGGCCTATACATTTAGATGGCCTGGTTTAAGATCTGAATTAATTCAGGGGTCTAGTCCTATGTCTGAATCCATTTTGGGATAGAGTAATAGATCTGAAATAATTTAGAAGTCTGGTGTCTCTATTAGTATAAGAGATACGGATTGAGGTTTGAATGTAGTTATCTGATCTCAGTTCTCCATTTATTTAGGTGTCCCATCTGATTTAAACGTGAGGTCTGAATTAATTTTATGTTCTCGGGTCAGATTAAGTGTTTGGAAAGGTCTGTTCTAGGGTCTGATACATTTTGGGGTCGGAGGTTGAATTAAGTTTGAAGTTCAACCTGGGGCTTGAATTTACTTTTGGATCTGATCTGAGGTTTCATACCTCTCCTGCCCAAACAGTGTATGGCACCTTTATCTCAGCATGTTCTGATCATTTTAGAGGTCAGGCTGAGAGTTATAGTTTCCCATATGTCATTTTTTTTTTTTTACAAACCCTTGAACTGCAATTACTGTATGTTCTCAGACCGAATTGTACATTCAGCAATTTCACAGCAACAAATGGAGTGGTAGTCATTCATGTGTGTTATTGCTCTCCTCATACACAGTATTTAGGGAATCCCCTTTCTCATGATTTGATAGATGATACATTTAGTCTATAGACCATCTCCTTTAATAAATTATTTTTTAAAGATTTACTGCAATATAAAAAAACAATTATGCAAACAAATGTCACATATTTCACTGTGCAATGACTTCTACTCTTATGATATACTATATTTTTAATAATGTTAGTGTACATAAAGAGCTGCATTCTTCACTTATAGAGATCTGAATCCCATGAATCCCTTTAAACACAAAGGTATATGATTAAAGGGGGTTGTCCAGAATTTTAAAAGGTCCACTTTTTCTGCAAACAGGGTCATTGACAAGTTTGGCAATGATTCAAAGAAAAATTATGTTTTTATTTAATTTCTGTCTCCCTGTAGTTACCATTAGGGGGAGTTAACTACTTACAAATTTATACAGCTAGTATTGAACAGAAAAGCAGGAATCTGTACGTTATAAGCACCCACTAAATATCCTGACCTAAATCTGTCTTTTTTTTTTAAAATGCACTTACGGCCTACCTTTTCCCCATAGAAGCAGCATATACAGTATATACTTATGACCCAATGTGATGAAGAAAGCTGATTGTGCAGATGAGGTGCTGTCAATATTACTAAGAACAAGGAACATACGCTTAAAGAATTCAGAACGATATCCAGAACAAAGCAGCAAAACAGCAGAAAGCATTCTACATAGACACTTACATATGTTGGCATACTACATAAATTATAGATTTGGTAAAATTACTTGCATTATGTAGTTAACTCATTAGAAAATGTAACTGAAGACAATGTAAGAAATCATTTACTATTCTGCAGAGACAACACTCCTTATATATAGTATGACATTTATACAATGGACAAGTTGATCTTTCCTAGGAAACCAGACAATATTTTTTTGCATTGGGAAACCAATAGATAAAGCTAAGAGGACTAAAAGCATTACTGTTTATACTGAGCAATCTGTACTAATGTAACACCCCAGAGTAGTGTTACAACTCTGCGTAACCAGCTCCTATCTGAGTGCTACTTTGGAAATGTAATTCCGTGCATTAATGTCATCACCAGCATTAATATGTATGATATTCAATGTTATGCAACTGTTTCCCATGTAATGTACCTGGTGTACCAGCAGGTGTCAGTAAATACTATGGCAGATTCAGATGTAGTTTTACCAGAATGGTACAGTCTTTAGTCCATTCTGACCCCCTCTGCTGGAGAGAAGTTAAGCTCTTCCAACTTCCGGCAGTGAGAAGAAATGACAGTTAAGAGAGTTTTAGTCAGTTAGTTGTCCCCTGTACTCCATCCAGGGAGGACATGTGCAGGACAGCAGAGCACCTTCAGCTCTGCTGCGCCCTAAAGACAGAGTAATATAGCCTGCAATAAGGCACTACAATACTCTCAAGGGAAGACAGACTTAAGAGCTAACCTCAGCTTAGAACAGGAAGCCTGAAATCTGAATTTCCAAGCATCTGCCAAGTATAAGTAATAGCTGCACTTGCTGGACACCAAGTTGAGGAATGAAACTAGCTATCTGCCTACCAAGATACGTTAATAAAACTACGTTGGACCATTCATACAAGTCTGCGCATCATTCCCACCGGACGACCCTCAATTACTACTTCTAGTAAATTTATTGCAGCCGGAGCCACCGCCTGGGGCATGTTCGTCTCACGAGGTAGGAACACCGTGACAACACCACTAAAGACATGAGTGGCCTAAATCCCCTTGGCACTCCTACCACTGGGACATAAAGGGAAACACCTTAGAGGGCCCTGGAGGGGGAAAGGGTCGCCCCCGTAGCAACCGCGGCACCCCGGTCACTGCAAAAATGGCGTCACGAACAGGATGAGTCTGACGTGCCTGTACCGTTAAGGCCACAGTTCAGCCATCCCTAAAACAGACTTTGAGCTAATTGCCTTTTATCAACAAGGCCAGGAAATTTGACAAATGTTCCCTGAAAAATGACTTTGCTACAGTTACTGCGGTGCAGACGGCGCAAAACGCTGCGCGCCGGCACCAGAAGGGTTAACAACGCCATTTTTTCGTTAGTGGCGCAGCTTCTTCATGCAGAAGAAAAGAAACCGCCTCCCTGTAGCGCGGGAAAATCCAATCCAGCCCGCCAGGAACTTACTGTGGGGAGCGTTGAGAGCAAAGACTCCACCCCCTTAGCTCCTCCTCCATCTCCTGTTGGCACGAAGGAGCAGAGAGACAACAAGATGGCGTCCCGTCCGCGCGGCCCTAGCTGGGGAGACATGGTGTGGGGTACCTACCCCTACGAGCCTGAACCCTGAGGGGAAGAAATTACCCTGGATCGACTCAATCTGAGTACCCGGCGAAAGAAGAACCTGGCCGAGACTGTCCCGCCGGCTGCGGCAGCTGGAGTACCTGCCACCACTTCTAATTTGGTGGAGGGAAAGAGAGAGACGGCTGGAGGCTCCGTACAGAAACCTCCATATGTACGAGCTAAGAACGTCCCCGTCGGCACTCTAGAGAAGGAACGCAGAGAGGTGGCTGGAGTGACCCCGTCGGTGAGGCCTAAGCCGGATGACCTGAGGCAGAACCTCATCGTACCAGCAGAAGTTACGAGGAATGCGTACACCTGCTGGGAGTATAAGCGGCGAGTGGAAGAGTGGGTGGTAGAAGTATTGGAACACCCCCGGCCTGGAGACCCAAAGCTCGAGAGGCGCGCCGGAACCGTGCTCTGGTTCAATGTGGAGCGCGGGGTCGAGTTTCTTACTGACGAAGAGACGGCAGTGGAGTACTACGTGAATCGCTGCTCTGTCAAGAGGCCGTACCTCCCTCCATCCCAGCATAACCTCCATGCCGGCGACTTCGTGGAGTACACCCCGATGGAAAGTTTGCAAGGCCCCTTCGCTACCGGAATCAGGGTGATCCAGAGGCCCCGAAGAACGGAGGAGCCCGTCGAAGAGTGGGAGGAACCATCGCCAGCGACGGCCACTGCAACTACTCCGGTACCTCGAAGCAGAGAGAGAGAAGGCCCCAGCGTACCGGGACCAAGACCCCCGACCAGCGAGCCGGAGCCTCTCATCCCTGGGTTGCCTACCCCACCAGCGTTCCAGGTGGGTCAAATTATGGCCAGCAAATTTATATTTAATCCCCTGGCCACGTACCACCTGATGCAGGAGGCACCGGCAGCCCAATCTGTTGCCAGGGGTAGGCCTCTGGCTGAGCCTCTACAACCTGAGGTTCTGTCACCAGTGACCCCGGCAGGAGCATCTGGGCCTTACCGGGTCCATTCCCAAATGGCTTCCACCATCACCAGTGTGACCACTGGGACCCTGCCCAGACCGGTGCCACAATTATCCTTGAGAGGACGCTGGGGAAAGGCCGCAGCCTACCGGGAGGCCTACCAGAGGCAGGAGCGCCCTCTTATGTCGTTCAGCTGAAGCAGCAGTGACGAGGAGCTGGAGGCTTTCCACTAGAGGGAGCCCCAGCCACATCTATAAAGAACTCCAGGACTAATGGGAGCCACCACGTGGACTGAGCCTTGAAGGGTGAGAGCTGGTTGGCTTTATTTTATGTTATTGTTGCCCTGTTTGGTTCTCCATCCAGAGAGACACGTGTGTCAGGACTCCCCCCATCTTTAAAAATCCAAGTTGCGCCATGTTTGCGCACCACATCCTTTTTCCCCCCTTTTCAGGTTGTTGGGAAATCACTTTTAAAAGGGTTTGTCAAGAAACCTTTTCTTCTATTTATAACCTATTTTATTACCCATGCGGGTTACAAATTCCAATTGAATTTGGGACTTTGTTCCAGTCTCAAACCAAAGAAGAAGAAAAGATGGACTTGAATGTAACCACAGATGTCTTATATTATGCCTTTAATATATTTGCACTTAAATGTTTGCACTGATGTTTTTATATTTCAGCAACGTTCAGGAAGATTGCCCATTGTGTGTGTTTCTTTGCAGGTGCCACAATGTGTCCTCTAATGCACTTTAATGTATGGTCATGCAGTTAGGTAAGAAATATTACGTGGTCATGCAGTTAGCCAGATAGTTAGCACCTTACTTGTCTCTACCTCAGATATATATGCTGCCTTTGAGGGCGTTTCACACTAGCGGTTCATGGTAGCCAGGTGTCAGAGCCACAAGCAGTTTTCTCTTATTCCTTCAGGGTTATCCTCGCTGCTATAGATGTGTCTTATATGTGTCAGGAGAGCGTATAGTCTCTCAGTAGAACTGCGGCAGGACGGGCAGGATCCCTCCTCCTAGTTCACTATGTCCTGAGGCCTTGTGCACCGCCTCCAGGAAAAAATAACTTGCATCTACTGATAGACATCAAGGTGACAAAGCGTAAAGCATTATAAGGCTTTGGTGCTTGGAAGGGATTACAGAATGAAGCCACCCTTCTGTTTGCGGGCTTATCATTTCACAATGGCGGGATTACAGAGTGAAGACACCCCCATGCTTTCTTTGGTATTTTATGGCCGAAATATTCAGAGTCAGTCAGAAATGGTTGCTTAGTGCAGTTTACATAGGTTGTTCGTCTGCTGAGAGGGGATAACAGAGATCGGACACCCTACTCACAAGGCAGGAACGTACCAGCATAGTAGCTCAATTGTCTATATATGTATGTAATGTCATTTATATGTATCTATTTCATGCAGCACATGGTACTTATTGGATTCCCTGTAAGCTTTTCTATATCCTAATCCTGTATGCTAATCCTAAGCACAAGCCGAGGACGGCTTGACTTTAAGTAAGGGGGAATGTAACACCCCAGAGTAGTGTTACAACTCTGCGTAACCAGCTCCTATCTGAGTGCTACTTTGGAAATGTAATTCCGTGCATTAATGTCATCACCAGCATTAATATGTATGATATTCAATGTTATGCAACTGTTTCCCATGTAATGTACCTGGTGTACCAGCAGGTGTCAGTAAATACTATGGCAGATTCAGATGTAGTTTTACCAGAATGGTACAGTCTTTAGTCCATTCTGACCCCCTCTGCTGGAGAGAAGTTAAGCTCTTCCAACTTCCGGCAGTGAGAGGAAATGACAGTTAAGAGAGTTTTAGTCAGTTAGTTGTCCCCTGTACTCCATCCAGGGAGGACATGTGCAGGACAGCAGAGCACCTTCAGCTCTGCTGCGCCCTAAAGACAGAGTAATATAGCCTGCAATAAGGCACTACAATACTCTCAAGGGAAGACAGACTTAAGAGCTAACCTCAGCTTAGAACAGGAAGCCTGAAACCTGAATTTCCAAGCATCTGCCAAGTATAAGTAATAGCTGCACTTGCTGGACACCAAGTTGAGGAATGAAACTAGCTATCTGCCTACCAAGATACGTTAATAAAACTACGTTGGACCATTCATACAAGTCTGCGCATCATTCCCACCGGACGACCCTCAATTACTACTTCTAGTAAATTTATTGCAGCCAGAGCCACCGCCTGGGGCATGTTCGTCTCACGAGGTAGGAACACCGTGACAACACCACTAAAGACGTGAGTGGCCTAAATCCCCTTGGCATTCCTACCACTGGGACATAAAGGGAAACACCTTAGAGGGCCCTGGAGGGGGAAAGGGTCGCCCCCGTAGCAACAGCGGCACCCCGGTCACTGCACTTACAGTTAAAAGCAACATGTCATTTAAAATGCTACACTGTGTTCTAGCATTTATATAAAGAAATTACCTATAGGCTAGGAAAATCGTTACTATTTGAAAAGATATTAAAAATAATCATGTATAACCCCTTTATTGGACAAAATGAATTATGAATTACGCAATGTGAATTATTGTCTCTGTCACAGCCCTGACAAAATGTCTCTGATACAGTTTAGATCAAAATTTAAATAGCAGACACCTGGGGCTAATGTATGTGATAGGCGATAATGTTGATCATACACATTTAACTCCTCAGATGCCATGGTCAAATGTGACCACACCATCTGGATTCTCAAAAATCCAGGAGTGCATGCTCCCAGGCAGCTCCCCATAGCAAGGATCGGTAAAGCCGGAAGTGTGTGCAGCAGCCTTCGTCCTCCTGAATGATCAGAGGCTACTGCAGATAGGTTCTTATGGAGAGCCTACCTGTAGCAAGGCTCCATAAAAACATAGTGAAATGTTCACAGACTCCAGTACTAATGCACATGAAGACGATATAAGTTGAGGACACACAGTCCAGCTGGATTTGTCTATACTTTCTGCTCATGGCCATGAGAGCAAAGTACTTTACCACATGAAAAAGAACTTTAGTTTTGCTGGGGAGCAAAGCAATTTCTTCTACCTTAAAATCCATATATAGCAATGAGAGATGGTCATGAGCCACATTCACTTAGTCTCTGGTGAGAGGGGACAGAAATGGCCATTGAGAAACAGAGCCTGCCAGGGGCTACATGGAGGAAGGGGGCAAAAGGAAAACACCACTGGGAGGTAAGAGCAGAAGGAGGAGGCAGCTAGTGTAAGGGGCTCTTGAGGGGCTAGAGGAGGGAGGGAGATAATTACTTTTCTGTGAGGCTGCACTATGCCTCTCTTCTTTCAGGGACCTAGTATAGCAGTAGGAGTGATTAAACTG
The DNA here is from genome assembly GCA_900303285.1 of Rhinella marina. Classification (NCBI taxonomy): domain Eukaryota; kingdom Metazoa; phylum Chordata; class Amphibia; order Anura; family Bufonidae; genus Rhinella; species Rhinella marina. The sequence goes on along the minus strand of ONZH01017287.1, from coordinate 45,626 downwards.
TGTGTACAGCATCGACTCACTCCTGTTTGATTCTTAGTTGAGCCTCCACTGTGACATCCAGATCTGAAGGTTATCATGTCTCTTCTAAACCTGCAGATCTAGTGGACGCCCTTAGTTCCTATGTAGTGGTGGAGACCCAGATGAGAGCTCCTCCTGCTCTACCTTTGATCTGGCCCTGATTATATCTGCTAGTCACTATATTTCTGACAGTAAGCCTATTAGACTCTGTCTTTGCAATATTCCACCCTACACCTATTCCCTTTCCCAGATGCGGTCAGCACTGTCTCTCTATGTCTAACCACTTAGATACCAAAGTCGCTATTGACCATGGCATCTAGAGGTATAAATGGCTATTATTGGAGCTATATGTATATTATAGCGAGCTCCCACTTCCGATGGATTAGGCAGAACTATACATTGCTTTTTTCCTTAACCTCGTTAACCTTCCGTATTATTTATTTTATAAGACACACATTTTTCCCCCAAATGTAGAAGGGAAATGTCCATGCATCTGATAAAGCGAATACTAGTGACAGTGCAGCGCCGGCAGGAAAAGACAAGGGAGCGCTGGATCTGGAGCGGAGCCGCGACGCAGGAGAGGTATTTTTATTTTAGTTTTATGGGACTTTTATGAAGTCTGATGGGGGCTGAGTGGGCTGATCTGAGGTCTGATGGGGGCTGAGTGGGTTGATCGGAGGTCTGATGGGGGCTGAGTGGGCTGATCTGAGGTCTGATGGGGGTCTAAAAGGGCTGATCTGAGGTCTGATGGGGGTCTAAAAGGGCTGATCTGATGTCTTTTGAGGGTCTTAAAGGGCTGATCTAAGGTCTTTTGGGGTCTTAAAGGGCTGATCTGAGGTCTGATGGGGGTCTGAAAGGGCTGATCTGAGGTCTGTTGGGGGTCTGAAAGGGCTGATCTGAGGTCTGTTGGGAGTCTGACATGGAGGCCTGATATGGGGGTCTCATGTGATGTCCTGATATTTATGGGGAGTCTGATATGAGAATCTGATATGAGGTCTGATGAAAAATATTTTTTTCTTATTTCTTCTCTAAAATCTGGGTTGCGTCTTATCATCTAGTGCATCTTATAAAGAGAAAAATACGATATATATTTCTCATTAAGGTAAGGGATTCATTTTATTTCACTTTTATTACTGCCATCTTCACACTTGCTGTGTAGAATATTATAATACAGTTTGCGCTGCATTTTAAGGTATTATTCAATTGTTAATAAATACAGTTTATTTTCAGTTTAAGTTGCATCTCAAAACCAAATGAAGACCGCATAATCAGTTTTCTATTCCACTGTTGTCTTTAATATGTGCTAAATGTCTTCCAGTTATTTAATATGACAGGTAGTCCAAGCTGGATTGCATAGTACAGTATTGCTACTATTGATTTCATATGATCAACTAACAATAGACTAAATAAAGGTCAGTCATCTGTTTTGCAAAAATCCAAGTTGAGAGTGAACTTTTTCCTTACTTAAACATAAGATTTAATAGAACCATTAAAATAAACATTGATATACCAATGTTTCTAATGTTATTCAGCGTGCAAGCATGTCTCCAAATGTGACACTTGTAAAATGCTGTCAAAAAAACACCTGTTAGTGCCCACTGTATCAGATATGTCAGTCCTTACTGGATTCCAGAAGAATCAGTTTAAAGTAAAGTACGGGTTAAAGCAAAAGACTGGTCCCAGTGGGTTGAGGGGGTCATGGTGAAGTTCCTATTAGACCCTGGTATATCTAAGTTACTGAGATATGTTAGGTTCCTCTATTGGTATTTTTGTACCTGGCAGAGATGACCCACACTGACACTCTGTCACTCCATTATATAGTAGGCTACCTATTGCATCCAGTGTAGCCATTCTTTTGATTTGTATTGACTGTGATTACTTCTGTGCAATATTAGCACCTCTGCTTAATCTATTCACGTTCCCCTTATGGGCAATGACTTAGGGTCTTTTTTAGATCAGGTGCAGGTGCCCTGTATAGATAGGTAGGGCATTCCAGGTCTCACTTCCCAATTTACACCAGGGTCTAATAGGGACAGTCTTAACCCACTTACTATCTATAAACTTCAGCACTGGCACTACAACCTCATCATCAATCACCCTAATGAAACCAGTCTTTTGCTTTACCTGCTACTTTACTGGAAGCTGATTCTTATGGAATCCGGTAAGACCATGTTATGCTATTTTACACTCCAATGCCCAGGATTGACATACCTTACATAATGGGCACTAACAAGTGTTTTTCTGACACCATTTTGCAAGTATTTGAAGAAGATGAGTCGGCAGCGCGGTTTGCACTCGGTATGCACGTCCAGGGAAGGCGTCCCTGGACGTGCGTATATAGCGAAGAAGGACCGGCACTCACTTTCTTGATGACTTAAAGAGATGTTTATTCAAGGCATAATAGCATCATCAGTGACTAGTTTCGGCTCAAGTCTGAGCCTTTTTCAAACTGCAAGGCATGGGCCGAAACTAGTCACTAATGATGCTATTATGCCTTGAATAAACGTCTCTTCATATGATCCTTCTTTGCTATATACCATTTTACAAGTATCACATATTGTATGAAGACATGCTTTCAAGCCGAATAACATTAGAAAAATTGGTATATCAATATTTATTTTAACAGTTCTATTAAAAGTTATGTTTTTGTAATTATTTCTCTTCACAGAATGTAATTTGCTGATTTTGGGAGTAAGCACTGTGATCATTGTGACTCTTTTGTTCTTCTGAATTTCTTCCTGAACATGAAATCACTTTTGGTTTATGTTAGGATTCATGTGCATTATGTTCCTGGCTGCAGCAAATTCTTTTTAAAAGATCAGCTCAAACTAATATGCATTTTCCTATTAAACATGAATTACTATTTCCAGCTATCATTGTGTTGAGACCAACCTAACAGTGTATGCTGTCAAGCTATATTAACACTTTACTCTGATTGTAAGACCAGCTTCTTGCCTGTCTGATACAACGGCTTGTCATATTTGATCATTCATTGCTGTGTCTTGTATAAATGTCAACCCCATGGCAGATCCAGGATCACAGTTCAACAGCTGCATAGGTTGTCATGTAAGATTTATTAGTAAGCAATGGTTTAAAATCCATCTTTTCCCCCAAAGAATTAATCATAATTGGTAAAAGCTGATATTTCACAATTTCACTATGTGTGAGGTTGGGTTATCCAAAATATGAAAAAAATTATTCAGTGGAGTACCTGTCACTTTTAATGGACCGAACATCACAAAGTTCAAACTCCACCTTATTGTTAGGAACATGGTTATAATTAACCAAAGAAAAAAACGAAGAAAAAAAATAAGAAAAAAAGAAGATTATCAAGGTATGTCTCTTAAAATGCAATGTATTAGGTAGAGGGGAAAAGCTCTCAAAAAGCTGTGTCATCTATGATTTAGAAATATAAATTAATAGTGATTAAAATGTGTTTTTTCAGGGTTATAAACTTATAATTTTAGTTATAATATTTTTTCATACCTTTATATAGTTTCTTTTTTATAGCAAATCTTTATTTTGTATTATTATGATTATCATTTTTTATTTTTAACATTTTTAATTACACATGAATATAACTTTGTATTTAAAATGAATCGTGAATTGATCTTATTCCCAGCAACTTTCTTACACTGAAAGGTTTGATAATGTAAATAATTACTGAGTGAAAATGTTTCTTCTTCATTCAGTTCTTCGCATTAAGTGTTTTTCTTTCTGCCTTTCTTTTTATCCTTTCCCAATTTAGACAAAAAAATGTCCTTGTTACTATTTTTCTCACACAATGTCAGTATAGGTTAAATGCCATATTTCCAACAATTTTATAAAACTGGTATAGTGAATACAGTGCTCTCAAGGTATAGTCTTAATGTGGCCAAGTACTGTAGAAACTTACAGTTTTACCACAGATTAGTATGGTTTTAGAAATCAATTGTTACTGTCAGTTGACTCAAACACAAAATCTTGGGATGAACACATCATGTGAATCATCCCTCATAGTGTGAAAAACCCTGGCACACCCTGGATCATCTGATACCTCTGGATGGATATTTGGACTCTAGGGATTATGTAAGCATTGTGTCCGGCCAATTTTATCCCTTTATGGCAGCTGTTTACCTTTTGGCAGAAAGATTCTTTCAGCAGGACAAGTCTCCATGCCACAAGATTGTATAGTCATGAATTAGTTCGAGGTACATAATAGCTAACTTCCTGAATTCCCTAGCCTTCACAGTCCTAATTTTTAGAACTATAAAGTAACTCTAGGAGAAGGTAAAATGAGCTGTTCAAAGTATGACTAATTTTTGGCAATTGAAAGAAATTATCCTGTCTGCATGCACCAATATTCCTTAGCATCTTGTGAAATTTAAATCAATGAAAATGTCACGCGAGGTCGGCGTCGCGCTCCCTCTGCACGACATCGCCGGACCTCTCCGCCCCCCTAGAGACGAGCAATAGGGAATTGAAGTGCTGGTCTTGTCAGCCAGCACTTCATGAGTTAATTCTCTGTTTGGGTTTAGCCATGTGGTGCTGATCACACCACATGGCTACTTTGCATATTGTTTGGACAGCTTGCTCCGCCTCAGGTCATGTGATGCTGGCCACATCACATGATCCTGGGTGGGCTATTTAAAGATGGCAACTGCCTCACTCAGATGCCTGTGATTAGTTTATACTTTTGATCAGTGCTTGTGCGACCTTGTGTTTTGGATTTGCTATTTGGACTCTGACTTTGGACTTGGACTTGGACCTCTCTTCTCTTGACCCCTGGTATTTACGCTATCTCCTGTGTTTGACCCGGCTTGCTGACTACTCTATCATTGTGTTTGTTCCGTCTGTGTTTTGTCTCTCCCTGTGTTCCCTTTCCCTCCCTCTGCACTTACCCAGTATAGGGAACGTCTTCGTGGTTGTCCGCGGCCGCCTAGGGCCGTTTGAGGCAAGTAGGTAGGGAAAGAAGGGGGGTTTCAAGTACAGGGCACACCTTCCCTTGTCTCCCCCGTGACAGAATCACAGGCCGTATCATATGGAGCAATTGCGGGTGCTCACGGACCAGGTTCAGGGTATGGCGCAGATGATCCAGGACCTGGCCGAGAGGCTCCTACATCAGGAGCAGCTACAACCTGCACTAGTAGCGGCTCCCTCCACATCTAACCCCATTGTGGAACCTCATGTTAAATTGCCGGATCGGTTTTTGGGGAACCGGAAAACTTTCCGTTCCTTTAAGGAGAGCGTAAAATTGTATTTTCGCTTACGTCCTCACTCCTCGGGTGCCGAGCAGCAGCGGGTAGGAATAATTATTTCCTTGCTGCAAGGTGATCCGCAGGAATGGGCCTTTTCTTTACCGCCTGACTCCCCAAGCTTGCAGTCTGTGGAAGCATTTTTTCAGGCCTTAGGCCTATTATATGAGGAGCCTGACTTGACTTCTGTAGCTGAGACTCAGCTCAGAGACATTCGGCAGGGTAACCGTCCAGTAGAGGATTACTGTGCTGAGTTTAGAAAGTGGTGTGTTTCCTCTGGATGGAATGACCCTGCTTTGAGAAGCCAGTTTAGGGTGGGGCTGTCTGACCATCTTAAGGACTTACTTGTCAGTTACCCTACTCCTGACACCCTAGAGGCGGCCATGACACTAGCCATTAAACTGGATCGTCGAGTGAGGGAGAGACGGAGGGAACGTTCAGATATTCCTCAGGGTGTCGTCCTGCCTGAATCCCCTCTTCTGAGTCCACCTTCTACCAGGGTCCCGGAGGAGTCCATACAGTGGGGAGGAACTTTGAGAGATCAGAGACGCTTGAATGGAACCTGTTTCTACTGCGGTGAGACGAACCACTGGCTCCAGCAATGCCCGAAACTTCTGCCCTCTAGAGAGCTTTCTGCCGGAAGTAAGGTAACCCCAGCGGTGGTAAGGAGGAAAGTATTATTACCTATCTCCATTGCGTACAACCAACTCAGGGGGTCCGGTAAGGCTTTTGTTGATTCTGGTTCTGCCATTAATTTTATTGATTTTGATTTTATACAATCTGTGGGGATTCCGCTAGTTCCTTTAAGGAAGGTGATTGAAATTATCGCACTGGATTCCACTCCATTGAATAATGGGAGAGTGGAGTTTTGTACTCCTGAGGTTGTATTAACTGTAGGAATTACCCATACCGAGACTTGTTCCTTCCTTGTATTAAAGGATTTACCTGCCGACCTTGTTTTAGGTCTGCCATGGTTACAGGACCACAACCCTGTGATCAACTGGTCGGTAGGTGAATTGGAAAAATGGGGAATGAATTGTGACAAATGTTGTAGATCAGTATTGCTGTTTGGAGGTACCACTGAGTCTCTTTCCTTGCCCAAGTATATCGGCGATTTTTCGGACGTTTTTTCCATGTCCGAGACTGAGTTCCTCCCTCCTCACCGGCAATATGATTGCGCCATCGACCTTATTGAGGGATCCAAATATCCCAAAGGTCGCATTTATAATCTCTCTACTCCTGAACGTCAGTCCATGAGGGATTATCTCAAGGAGAGTCTGGCCAAGGGTCACATCCGGCCTTCAGTTTCTCCCATGGGGGCAGGTTTTTTCTTTGTTGGTAAAAAGGATGGAGCATTGAGGCCCTGTATCGATTACAGGGAGCTCAATAAAATCACTGTTAAAAACAGATACCCGTTGCCCCTTATTCCTGACTTGCTGAATCAGGTCCAGGGGGCCTGTTGGTTCACCAAGCTGGATTTGAAGGGGGCATACAACCTAATCAGGATTCGTGAGGGGGACGAATGGAAAACTGCTTTTAATACCCCGGAAGGTCATTATGAGTACTTGGTAATGCCTTTTGGGTTAAGTAACGCTCCGGCAATTTTCCAAAACTTTGTCAATGACATTTTTAGACCATTTATTGGGAAATTTGTAATTGTCTATATTGATGACATCCTGATTTTTTCTGCAGACTGGGAAAGTCACGTATCTCACACCAGGCAAGTGCTGGAGGTGTTGCGTGAAAACAAGTTGTTCGTTAAAGGGGAGAAGTGTACCTTTGGTGTTCAGGAAGTAGCCTTTTTGGGATACATTCTCACCCCTTTTTCTTTCAAAATGGACCCAGTTAAAGTACAGGCCATTGTGGATTGGGTGCGACCTTCCTCTTTGAAGGCGCTCCAGCGATTTCTGGGGTTTGCTAATTTTTATCGTAAATTTGTCAAAAATTTTTCTGTGGTAGCCAAACCCATTACGGATTTGACTCGCAAGGGGGCTGATCTGGTCAATTGGCCCCCTGCAGCTATTGAGGCCTTTGAAAGGTTAAAGCAGTGTTTTATGAATGCTCCTGTGTTGGTCCAGCCTGATCAAAGTAAGCCTTTTGTAGTTGAGGTGGATGCGTCTGAGGATGGTGTGGGGGCTGTACTGTCCCAGGGGTCTTCCACCTTAACTAATCTTATGCCATGCGCCTTCTTCTCCCGCAAGTTCTCTCCTGCCGAGAGGAATTATGACATTGGTAATAGGGAGTTACTTGCAATCAAGTGGGCATTTGAGGAATGGCGTCATTTTTTAGAAGGGGCAGTTCACCGCATTACGGTCCTCACGGATCATAAGAATTTAATGTTTTTAGAATCGGCTAAGCGATTGAATCCTAGACAGGCGAGGTGGGCTTTATTCTTTACTCGTTTTTGATTTTTGTGTTACCTTCAGACCCGGGAGCAAGAACGTTAAGGCCGATGCCTTATCCCGAAGTTTCAAGGCGTATCAGCCTCCTGACGTCCCTCCTGAGCCCATCCTGCCAGCTGATATCATCGTGGCCGCTACCTCATCTGACCTCGCTTCTGAAATCTCGGCAGGACAACATCTTGCTCCCATTGGTACCCCCAATGACAAATTGTTTGTGCCGGCTCATTTGCGATTGCAACTGCTGGGTGAGTGCCATAATTCTGTTTTGTGTGGACATCCTGGCATCAATGCCACCAAGGAGTTGGTCTCTAGGCAGTATTGGTGGCCGTCAATCTCCAGAGATGTTCAGGCTTTTGTAACTGCGTGTAACACTTGTGCCAGGTCCAAGAATACCAAGACACGACCTATGGGTGAGTTACATCCTTTACCCATACCTAGTAGACCTTGGTCACATCTGTCCATGGACTTTATCACGGACTTGCCGTGCTCTGAGGGTAAAACCGTGATATTTGTGGTGGTTGACAGATTCAGCAAAATGTGTCATTTTATTCCTTTGTGTAAATTACCCTCTGCAAAGGTCTTGGCGTCCGTGTTCATGGATAATATTGTCAAACTGCATGGTGTTCCTGAGAATATCGTTTCTGATAGGGGAGTACAGTTTGTGTCTAGGTTCTGGAGGGCGTTCTGTAATAAGATTGGTATCTCTTTGTCCTTTTCATCAGCCTTTCATCCGGAGACCAATGGTCAGACTGAACGTCTTAACCAATCCGTTGAGCAATATCTCAGATGTTATGTTTCTGATAACCAACATGTGTGGGCCAGATTCCTGTCTCTGGCTGAATTTGCAATTAATAATCGTGTTAATTCATCCTCTGGGATGTCGCCGTTTTTCTGCAATATGGGTTTTCATCCACGCTTTGGCTCCTGTTCCCCATCTGCGTCGGTTGTCCCAGAGGTCAATGATTTTTCTCAAGAACTGTGCACAGTTTGGGCACAGGTTCAGTCGAACCTGGAAAAGGCCCAAGGAGTTCAAAAAGCTAAAGCTGATAGAAAACGTTCTAAGGGTGTGAATTTTAAGGTTGGGGATAAGGTATGGTTATCGACTAAAAATCTCAACATGAGGGTACCATCCTACAAGTTTGCACCTCGCTTCATTGGTCCTTACAGGATCACCAAGGTGATCAATCCGGTTTCTTTTAGGTTATGTTTACCCGACTCCCTTCGTGTTCATAATGTTTTTCATGTGTCTTTGCTCAAACGTTATGTTGCTCCCGTTGGTCCTGAGGAACAGTCTCCTCCTCCGGTTGAGGTAGCAGGACAAATGGAGCATGAGATTGCCAGAATTGTGGATGTGAGAAGGGTCCGGAATTCCTTCCAGTACCTCGTACATTGGAAGGGGTTCGGTCCTGAGGACAGGTCTTGGGTACCGTTGACCAGGATGCATGCAGACTCGCTCATCCAAAAGTTCCATCTGCAGCATCCCGATAAGCCTGCTCCCGCTGGTAAGGGTCCGGTGGCCCCTCATGAAGGGGGGGGTACTGTCACGCGAGGTCGGCGTCGCGCTCCCTCTGCACGACATCGCCGGACCTCTCCGCCCCCCTAGAGACGAGCAATAGGGAATTGAAGTGCTGGTCTTGTCAGCCAGCACTTCATGAGTTAATTCTCTGTTTGGGTTTAGCCATGTGGTGCTGATCACACCACATGGCTACTTTGCATATTGTTTGGACAGCTTGCTCCGCCTCAGGTCATGTGATGCTGGCCACATCACATGATCCTGGGTGGGCTATTTAAAGATGGCAACTGCCTCACTCAGATGCCTGTGATTAGTTTATACTTTTGATCAGTGCTTGTGCGACCTTGTGTTTTGGATTTGCTATTTGGACTCTGACTTTGGACTTGGACTTGGACCTCTCTTCTCTTGACCCCTGGTATTTACGCTATCTCCTGTGTTTGACCCGGCTTGCTGACTACTCTATCATTGTGTTTGTTCCGTCTGTGTTTTGTCTCTCCCTGTGTTCCCTTTCCCTCCCTCTGCACTTACCCAGTATAGGGAACGTCTTCGTGGTTGTCCGCGGCCGCCTAGGGCCGTTTGAGGCAAGTAGGTAGGGAAAGAAGGGGGGTTTCAAGTACAGGGCACACCTTCCCTTGTCTCCCCCGTGACAGAAAAATTATGAGTCCTGAATGTCAAAGGAACTCCAACTTGCTACAAGAATGGTGAATCCAATAAAGTGGTCATTCAGTATATATTATGAAATTCACCAAAACAGATTTATGGACTTTTAAAAACATTCAGATGGAGTTTGTGGCCTAAGAAAGTCAGAAATTATGGCACACATCATATTTCTGCTATAATTTGTGATTTTTCACTTCTCTAACCATTTTTTAAAACTGGCCAGGAAAATTGTAGAAAATGTATTGGCAGTCTATGAACCAGAAATGCAAGCTACAAGCTGGTGTAGATGTGAAGTAAACCACCATTATTCACACCATGTTCTGCCATAATAAATCTGTCTGGCTGTGGGAGGCCTGCCTCACCAACCTTTCCAAATTATGGAGCAAATATGGCACACAACCTAATTTGCAACTTTCTTGTAGCAATAATGACATAAAACATTTGAAAAAGTGGTGCTAAAAGGTGGAGATTCACTTTACAGGTAATATGACACCAAAATTGTCTACCAGTTAAAACCAGATAGGATAGTGACATATCCATTTTTCTAATATATTTTTATTTTCTGATTGCATATTAAGGTTGTAAGGTTATGCATATGGGAAGGAATAATGCAAGTCACCAGTACATACTAAATGGTAAAACATTGGGTAACTCTGACATGGAAAAGGACCTATGAATTTTAGTGAACAGCAAACTAAGCTGCAGAAACCAGTGTCAGACAGCTGCTGCCAAAGCCAATAAGATAATGGGTTGCATCAAAAGGGGCATAGATGCCCGTGATGAGGACATAGTCCTGCCACTTTACAAATCACTAGTCAGACCGCACATGGAGTACTGTGTACAGTTCTGGGCTCCTGTGAACAAGGCAGACATAGCAAAGCTGGAGAGGGTTCAGAGGAGGGCAACTAAAGTCATAGCTGGAATGGGTGGACTACAGTACCCTGAAAGATTATCAAAATTAGGGTTATTCACTTTAGAAAAAAGACGACTGAGGGGAGATCTAATAACTATGTAGAAATATATCAGGGGTCAGTACAGAGATCTCTCCCATGATCTCTTTATCCCAAGGACAGTGACATGACGAGAGGACATCCTCTTCGCCTGGAGGAAAGAAGGTTTGTTCACAAAAATAGAAGATGATTCTTTATGGTAAGAGCAGTGAGACTATGGAACTCTCTGCCTGAGGAGGTGGTGATGGTAAGTTCACTAAAAGAGTTCAAGAGGGGCCTGGATGTATTTCTGGAGGGTAATAATATTACAGGTTATAGTTACTAGATATGGGTTGTTGTTGATCCAGGGAGTAATTCTGATTGCCTGATTGGAGTCGGGAAGGAATTTTTTCCCCTAAAGTGAGGAAAATTGGCTTCTACCGCACAGGGGTTTTTTGCCTTCCTCTGGATCAACTTGTAGGAAAACAGGTCGAACTGGATGGACAGATGTCTTTTTTTCGGCCTTATAAACTATGTTACTATGTTACTATGTATATTTATTTATTCTATTTCCTGAAAATGATTATGGGGCAGCCATCTTGCCTGAGCTGCTCTTAACAACATTCAGAAAGCATTAAGAAAATTGCTTTGCAGCAGCCATGTGAGGCCATAGACACAATGGTCAGGAGGGGACTCTTGTATCAGTCACCTATTTGACAATCACCTATTATGAGTTAGTGGACCCTGGCTTATCTTTCATTCTAATAATGTATCTTCTCAAACAGCTAATCAACGGGGTCCCAGGTTTCGGACCCCCACCAATCAGATACTGATGACCTATCCTGAGGAAAGATCATCAGTAGTAAAATCCTGGAAAACCCCTTTAATATATATTATGTCAAGATTTTGTCTAGTGTATCACAGACAAATAACAGATTGTCATGAAACACATTTAGTTTATAGTTAAATGTTTTATTGAAGGGGGTTGTGTAAGCTTCTCTCACAGATAACCAATTATATATTATGCCACTTGCCTGATATTATATGAAATACTAGCAGAAAGACCCAGCTTTGCCCTGGTATATTTCATTTAATGTTTATGTGTGTGTCGTTAAAAGATATCGAGAGTGACCTCTACAGCACCCCACCTCCTTAACAGTTACCTCCACAGCCCCCACCCCTTAACACTGACCCACAATGCCCCGTCCCCTTAAAATGGGACCTCCACAGCAGCCCACCCCCTTAACTTTGACCTTCACAGCAGCCTGCACCTTTAACAGTGAGTTCCACAGCACCTCACCCCTTAACACTGACCATAGGTTACAGTCCCCTTAACTGACCTCCACCATTCCTGGCCCCCTTCACAGAGACCTCAACAGTGACTGCCCCTTTAACAGTGACTGTCACAGTACCCCGCTCCCTTAACAGTGACCTCCACAGTGCCTGTCCCTTTAACAGTGACCTCCACAGCAGCCTTCCCCCTAACAGTTACATCTACAGCGCTCTACCCTTTAATTCTGACCACCACAGCAGCATGCCCCTAGGGTGGCCAGAGGTCCGGTTTTAAGCCAAACAGTCAGGCTTTCAGACTCCCTTTCCTCCATCCGGCGCAGGGCCTGGATGGACACAGGGATGTCCTTTTAAACAGCAGCACTGTGCAGTCTGAGCATGAGCTTCAGGGAGAAAGTTACCCTCCATCCCACCCCTGCAGCTGACAGAAGTTGATTTTTCTTTTCATTTTTGCAATCCTTGTTGGCTGCAAGTGATAGGGGGCGTGGCCTGGCTGGGTCGGGGGCGTGTCTTAGCTGGACATGGGGGCAGGGCTTTTAAGTCCTTTTTTTGAGGGTGGCCTGAATTACAGGTCGATGCCATGGTAATTTATGAGGAAATACAGTGGGTAGCAGTGGAAGAAAACATCTTTTACTACTACTGAACTGTAAATATGTGACATTTACATTATATTAGGAAATGATTAATGATGAATTAGTCTAAAACATAAGTTATATTTATGGTAACCGGAATACACCTTTAACAGTGTCATTCACAGCACTCTGCCCCTTTAAAGAAGACCTACAGCAGTAAAGAAAACTGGCTGGGTTGTTATGGAAACCTGGTGTGAAACTGTATGTATGTGGAGGCTAAGGGCCTGCGAGCTTCTATTGGCTGATAAAGGTCATATGACCAGACTTCTATTGGCTAATGCATTTTTTGGGAATATCTCAGGAATGTTACGTCCTGGAGAGCTGAGACCCATTCTAAAACATTCTCAGACACCTGATGTACCTGTGTGCCAAATTTCATGATTGTAGCTGCGACGGTGCAAATTCTTTTAGCAGACATACACACATACAGACATGCATAAATACACTCAGCTTTATATATTAGATAACAATGTTTAGTGCCCCAGTAATCGGAAAACTCCTAGCACGCTTTTAGAGAGCACAGGGAGGGCAAAATGTTCCAAATCCTTAATGTATATTTTGGAGCTAAATATTAAACTAAAACAGATGTTAGGAAAAATCATTAGACGATAAAATGTAATTTAAATTGCAGGCAACATAGCAATTGTATTTCTATTGTTTCTATATGCTTGATATTTTGTGTGGATGTAGAACATCATTATCCAGTAAATCATTTGTGTTTTTATTTCTTCAGGTACAGTATACATTGCCATAGTGTTCTCACCTCTTCCTAAGTTCTGATTCCACAAGGATTTGTCTTTTCTTCTGAGGGGGAGGTGGCGGCAGTTCATCTTTGCCATGCTTAACAAGAATTTTTTCCCTGGTGGTCACCATAGTTACTGTTTCCATTACAGTTGTCTGTGTTAGTGATGTCTGAGTGGTGGTGACAGCCTGTGAAATCTGTGAAAAGTATTGAGACAGAGGTCACACAATATTCGAAAGACTTCAGAAAAGGCTGTTTGGAGTGTCAATAGAAAATAATGAGAAACTGCATTTCGTATGATCAAAGTATAGCCTCCAGAGCACAATAATACTTAAGTGAACATACAAACTCATAGTTTTGTCTGGCTCAAGTAATGTCAAAACAGCAGTAAAACAATTTAATACTGTGGCCTCTGCACTAAAGTCCCATCAGTTTCTATTTTTCAAGATCTGGCATACAATAATTTGTTGCTTTTGTCTGATTTATAAGTATGGCAGGTCTAAACAAGTAAAAGGTAAGTATTCTAAAATAGTACAAAACACATATAAAACATAAACAAACTATGTCAAGTCATCATTTTTTCCAGCGGTATTTTGTTCTTTTCAAAAGTTGCATATCAGTGAATCACACATGATATCAATCCTCATCCAATCTATGGTTATAAACATAGCAACCAATCAGATTCCATCTTTCAGTTTACAAAGGATCTGTGAATGTGGAATCTGATTGGTTGCTGTGGGCAAGTAAGCCAGTTCTACTTTACACTAGTTTGATAAATCGCCCCCTTTATTTTCAATAATGTTTAAAAAGTTTTTATCTAGTCTACAAGACACTTAATAAAGATCTGTTTTTATTCTTTAGGTAAATGTATATTCAAATATTTTTGATATGTCATCTGCATGCTTTTAAAGGGGATGCAGTGTTATAGCATTTTATAGGATAGGGGATATTTGTCTGACGGCAGGGTTGCAAGCTCTGGGGCTCCTGACGATCATAAAAATGGAGCCTCATGATCCCGCAATGAATGGAGGAACAAACACAAGTGTGGCCATCACTTCATGCAACTCTATGGGATGGCAGGAGATAGGCAAGTCCAAGTACTCAGCTATCTCTGGCAGCCTCATAAAGTTGAATACAGTGGCAGCATGCATCTATGCCCATTGTTCCGTTCATATTGGGAAACATAAGCCCTCCTTTTTGTCATTGTTGGAGTCCCAGCAGTAGTTTCCCTGTCAATCAGACACTTATCCTCTATCATGTGGAAAGAGTATATGTTGTTATAATGAGGAAACCCCTTTAAGCATATTTTTTATTTTTCCCACATTACCTTTGTGTGTTGTATTGTGTTCTCTTTCTATAGGTATATGGCATGGTATTAGTGCCTTTTCTGGCCTTCCCACATAGTTGTACTAAGATGAGTGCATTTTTTCTTCATTCTTTGGGGGTTTTCTGGTCCAAATTGATTCTACACGAGAAATTTATCTACAGCTCCATCACAAGGGAATCAAACATTATAAGGGGTCTATCAAACTTAATTGGTTATACAGGGCCTTGTATCAACATGCCAGGACCTCCAGAGTGGGACATACTTCTATGGTTAGATTGTTGTAGAATTCCCTAGTCGTCAAAAATGAGAAATATATCTAAAATGTTAAAACATGCAATGTAAGTTTTAGAATTTTAAATTAAAGGAAATATTGAAAAAATTCATAATAATTGTGTAGAACTTCCTATGTTGACCAGCAGGGGGAGCACAACTGAAACGTTGAGTGTAGGGAAGCCGTTTGTAGCCCAGTGCTATAAAGTGTTATCTGGATATTCCCACCTCCTGTGACACCACGCTACTCTTACTTGCTTATCTGATAACAAGAGATTGTCTTCCACAATAAAGTGTCCAGCGGCCATCTTGTTGTGGTCTGCAGTGTGATAGCATAGGAGGCACAGTCATCAATGTTATTTCCAATTGTGATTCTGATTATTCCTCCACCACAGGGATTTTCTCCACTGACAGGTAGCAGAGTTAGGGTGGTAGTGCATGACTGAGTTTGATCTGAGAAACTCTTTCATTGTGCATTACTTCCACCAAGATTTTCTGTCTGCACCCCTGGGATCTGGCCCTTGTCTTTGTACGCCTCTTCCTGGTCTGCACCCCTGGGCCCTTATCTGTGCCCCACTCCCTCTTTGTCTGCGCCTCTCTGGTTCTTGTCTCTGCTGCCCCCTGTGTGCGCCACCCTGGCCCTTATCTGTGCACCCCTCACCACCCCCTTCCCCCCCGGACCTTGCTTGTGACCCTGCCCTTTACCCCTTATCTGTGCGCCACTGGCCCTTTTCAATGTAGCCCCTAGCCTTATCTGCGCCCCCCAGGCCTTGTTTGCACAGGTGTACTGTGACATCACTGTGCTTATTATCCCTGGACTGTGACATCGCAGTGTTTATTATCCCTGTACTGTGACATCACTGTGTTTATTATCTCTGGACTGTGACATCACTGCGTTTATTATCCCTGTACTGTGACATCATTGTGTTTATTATCTCTGTACGGTGACATCACTGTGTTTATTATCCCTGGACTGTGACATCACTGTGTTTATTATCTCTGTACTGTGACATCACTGTGTGTATTATCTCTGTACGGTGACATCACTGTGTGTATTTTCTCTGCACGGTGACATCACTGTGTTTATTATCTCTATACGGTGACATCACTGTGTGTATTATCCCTGGACTTTGACATCACTGTGTTTATTATCCCTGAACGGTGACATCACTGTGTTTATTATCTCTGTACTGTGACATCACTGTGTTTGTTATCCCTGTACTGTGACATCACTGTGTTTATTATCCCTGTACAGTGACATCACTGTGTTTATTATCCCTGTACAGTGACTTCGCTGTGTGTATTATCCCAGTGCAGGAAGAGATAAGTGGTCTGTATTTGTGTGTTTGTTTTCTATTTTTCAGGGTCGTCAATGCAGAGGACTACGTCGGATTCGGTGGACTACGTCGGACCAGCTTTTTTTATTTTTTTTAATAAAATGGTCAAACAGGGGTCGGGGGGAGTGTTTATTTCAATAAAATATTTTATACTTGTGTGTGTGTATTTTTTTTAACAATATTACAGTTTTAGTAATTACGGCTATCTACAGACGGCCCTGATTACTAATACTGGGCTTAGTGCTTGCCGGTATGGCAGGCCAGCACTAACCCCAACATCTATTACCTCGGCACCCACCGCCACCAGGGGTGCTGGGAAGAGCCGGGTACCCGCAGGACCGGACCTTCTAAATTGAGGGTCTGGCTCTGGGGCAGCTGTAGGCTGGTACCATTAGGCTGGGAAGGGCCAATAACCATGTCCCTTCCCACCCTGGTAGTGCCAGGCTGCCGCTGCTGGTTGTATCTGGCTGGAGAAGGAATAAAGGGGGGGACCCCACGCCATTTTTTAAAAAATTATTTAATTATTTTTGTAAAAAAATGGCGCGGGGTCCCCGCCTTTTTTCCTTCTCCAAAAAAAAAAGCTGGTCCGACGTAGTCCACCGAATCCGACGTAGTCCTCTGCATTCACGACCCTGAAAAATAGAAAACAAACACACAAATGTCTGATTTTTACTGATGTCACAGTACAGGGATAATAAACACAGTGATGTAACAGTACAGGGAAAATAAACACAGTGACGTCACAGTACAGGGATAATAAACACAGTGATGTCACAGTACAGGGAAAATAAACACAGTGCAGTCTTAACCCCTTCATGACATGACATATTTTTTTATTTATTTAAGTTTTACACAATAATATCATTTTTGAAACAAAAAAAATATGTTTTAGTGTTTAGTTTTTTTATTTTTTTGGGCGATTCGCTCAGGTAGGGGCTCATTTTAGAGGTAACGATTAGATTGGTACTATTTTTAGGGGCATAAGCCTTTTTGATCGCTTGGTATCGATGCTGTGCGCTCCCGTGTGCACCATCAATGCCACTCCGGGACATATGGCCCACTCACGGACCGTATGTCTCGGAGGGCATGCGGTCATGTGAAATGGCCCTTAGGGTGGTAGACAGAAATGAGGGGGGGATATAGAAGGATGCAGCACTTTGGATGACTTTGCAGGTGGGAATGAGCACTTTAAATTGAATCCTATGCTTTATAGGCAACCAGTGCAATGAGTGGCACAGGGTGGAAGTAGCCTAGCTGCCGCATTAAGGATAGATTGGAGAGAAGAGAGTTTAGTGAGGGGAAAATAGAATAATAATTAGTTGTAGTAATCAAAATGAAAATGGATCAGGGCAACAATGAGAGCTTTTGTTATTTCAAAAGTAAGAATGGGGCAAATTTTAGATATGTTTTTGAGGTGTAGGCCACATGAGTGGGCAAGCAATTAAATATAGGGGTGAAGGAAAGATCAGTGTCAAATATAACAATAGTCCCGCGGGAGGCCCAACAAGCACAGCATCATTGTAATCAATGATGCTGTGCGCTCCCGTGTGCACAATCGATGCCACTCCGGGACATATGGTCCGCTCACGGACCGTATGTCCTGGAGTGCTTTACATTCTACCAATGATTCATGACTTACATCCACCAGTCTCTAAGACTTCTCTCGAGCTACACCAGTTCTCTAGAAAGCCCTACCCCAAGCAACTAAGCTGATTCACAATAACAGTTTTAGACAGTCCCTAAAAACATCTTTTTACAGTGGCCTATCACATTACCTAATCTAACTCTTCTCCGTTCATCGGTCCTTCAACATCATTCTTCTGAACCTGATCCATCATCAAACATTATCCACCACAGTCCAAGCAATACAGATATCGGCTGGTGACTTACTCATGTAGCTTTATATTTTCTCCATAATAGCTGAATCAGTATACAATTTTACCTTTTGTGTCATTGCTATCTCCTCATATGGTAGATTGTAAGCTCTTGCAAGCAGGGCCCTCACACCACCTGTTTTAATTGTAGACTTTTGATGCATTTATGCTATGCCCCTCTTCCCTATCTCATACCTCTTTCTTGTGAAGCCTCAGAGCCTTGTCAAACAAGGCTTAAAAAAATGGTGTAAAAATGTGTAAAACAGCTTGTAAATGTGGTGCAAAATGTTTAAAAAAACTGGTGCATTTTCAATAGCAAATCTGCTCCTATAACAACACGTACCAGTTTTCTTACACACAGAAGTTGCAAGCTTTTGTGCAAACTGCATTTAATGCAAAAATGTGTGACTGTTAATAGTTTTACAAAACTGGGAGGGGTTTAATTCTAATCCACCTCAGCTCAACATATTTACATTAATTTACGCTAAACAGTTGGCATAAATTACATTTGAAATCTATGTCAGAGGAAGAAGTCTCCAGGCTTCTCTATTCTTCTCGGCCCACAACCTGTAGCAACGATCCTATTCCATCACACCTCCTCCAGTCCCTATCCCCTGCTGTCATCACTCACCTAACTACAATTTTTAACCTCTCTCTCTCTTCTGGTATCTTTCCCTCACTCTGTTATAACCCCACTACTAAAAAAAACATCTTTTGACCCAACCTCTGCTGCTAACTACCGACCTGTTTCTAATCTCCCATTCATCTCTAAACTCCTTCAACTTCTTGTCTACTCTCACTTAATAAGCTATCTCTCTGCAAACTCTCTTCTTGACCCCTTACAATCTACCTTTCACCCTCTTCACTCTACAGAAACTGCCCTTACTAAAGTGTCTAACGATTTCCTAACAGCAAAAAGAAATGGTGATTTTTCTCTTCTGGTTATTCTGGATCTCTCTGCAGCGTTTGATACAGTAGACCATAAACCATGCTCCACTCAATTGGCCTTAAAGACATGTCTCTTTCTTGGTTCTCTTCCTATCTCTCTGGCAGCTCCTTTAGTGTTTCATTCGCTTACTCTTCTTCTCCTCTCCCTCTTGATGTTGACGTTCCTCAGGGCTCAGTACTAGGTCCTCTACTCTTCTCCCTCTATACAGCCCTCATCGGACAGACTATCAGTAGATTTGTCTTCCGTTACCATCTCTATGCTGACACTAACTATACACTTCATCCCCTGAAATCACCCCTGCTTTATTCCAAAACACTAGTAATTATCTGGCAGCTGTCTCTAACATCATTGCCTCTCTGTATCTAAAACTAAACCTCTCTAAAACTAGACTTCTTGTCTTTCCCCATCTACTAACCCACCTAAACTTGATATTTCAATTTCAACTACCTTATGTGTCACCCTCAATTCCTCATAGATTGTAAGCATATACGAGCAGGGCCCTAACTCCTAGTGTTTCAATTTTATAATAGCCAGTTACTTTTGTTTTGTACATGAACCCTATGAATTTGTAAAGCGCTGCGTAATATGGTGGCATTTTCTAAATATTATTATTATTATTATGTTAAACCATAACATAAATGTTTGTGCTGCATTAATAAATCCCCTAAATTTGCAGCATCTGGAGAGGTTGTTTTTGCATTTAAAAAAAAAATCTGCAAAAGTGGCAGAATAAATGCATGAAAATGCCAAAACACCACCAAAATGCAAAAAATACAACTGTAAAAAACATCCTTACACCTCTTTAAAGGGCATCTGTCAGCATATTTTTACCTATGACACTGGCTGACCTGTGACATGTGCACTTGACAGCTTAAGGCATCTATGTTGGTCTCATGTTCATATGTGCGGGCATGGCTGAGAAAAATGAACTTTTAAGATATGCAAATGAGCCTCTAGGAGCAACAGGGGAGTTACCATTACACCTAGTAGCTCAGCTTTCTCTGCTACTGCTGCTCCCTCTCCACTTTTATTGACTTTAGGAGTTGTCCGGGCCAGGTGTGATAATGTTTACACTGCCTGGCCCTGTCATTCGAAGTGCAGGGGACCCATCAGTTGCAGAGAGAGCAGAGCTTCTGGGTATAATAGCAACACCCCTGTTGCTCCTAGAGGCTCATTTGAATATCTTAAAAGTTCATTTTTCTCAGCCATGCCCGCACATATGAACATGGGACCAACACAGATGCCTTAAGCTGTCAAGTGCACGTCACAGGTCAGCCAGTGTCATAGGTAAAAATATGCTGACAGATGCCCTTTAACCCTTTCAGTACTGGAGGTTTTTTCGGTTATGCGTTTTCGTTTTGCGCTCCCTGCCTTCACACAGCCATAACTGTTTTATTTTTCTGTTCACATAGCTGTATGAGGGCTTGTTTTTTGCGGGAAAAGTTGTACTTTCCAACGCCACCATTTAATATTGCATATGGTGTAGTGGGAAGCAGGAAAAAATTCCAAATCGGGTGAAATTGCAAAGAAAAGCTATTCCACTACAGTTCTACGGGTTTTTTTATTTACAGCGTTCGATGTTCATTAAAATTGACCAGTTGCTTTCATTCTACTGGTCATTACGAATCCGGCAATACCTAATATGTATAGTATTTTCTGAGTTTTGATAGTGATAAAATAATTATAACGTTGGACATTTTTTTTTTTGTCATATCTTGACCCCTATAACTTTTTGGCATTTATGTGTACAGAGCTGTATGGGGGCTTATTTTTTTGCGGGGCGATCTGAACATTTTTTATACCATTCTGGGGTGTGTATGACTTTTTGATCACTTTTTATTTAATTTTTTTAGAAAAAAAAGCGACAAAAAATAGCAAATCGCCATTTTGACGCTTTTTTCCGCCACACAATTCGCCGTATTGGAATTTTGGAGTGCTTTTCATGGACCCATATGCTTCAATGGACATCCCGGCTCTTAGAGATGATCAAATTGATTTAATAGAAACAGAGTTCTACAGAAGTTTTGAACAATTTGAACTGAATAGAATCAGAATTTTAGATGATTTAATTAGGGAGATTTTGTAGAGAAAGAAAATGTCATTCACAGCTTTTCAGGACAACAGAAGAAATTTTGATTCAGGTTGAATTGATTTGGGTCCAAATTAAACTAGATGCTCCATTCAGTCATCCAAATTGAATTTACAGAAATTTGTTCATACTTATTTAGTCTGCATAACAGACCAAAGCAATGCTTATTACTGTTGTCTTTTTACTGACCTATGGTCAGTAGAAAAACAAGGATATATGAATAAACACATTAAAATCAAGGGGTAAGTGAGCTGTCCATGGAGCCCATGTCTATGATTTACTGAAGAGTGAAAAAGGCTTTACTATTACAATTTTATTTGTAACTGATAAAGAAAATAGTAGATTGTCATCTTTCAAATTGACATGTAACTTGCAAAAGCAAAGTTGCAAGTAATACCATGCTTCCTTATTTGACCAAATACTTTGTTTTCTTGCCTCAAGATGAGAATGGTTTACATTGGTATGATGAGAGATTGAGATTGAAAAGGTTAATTAAATTGGGGGTATTTAAGTACCAAGGAGTTACTGTTTTCAGAATGGGAACCTTTGCTTAACCGCTTGATTACCAGAGTACATCCTTACCAGGCTAATTTTTCAGTTTTAACAATGGTCCTATCTAACTGCAAATAACTAATTAATTTCTGTATGAGCCAACATACATATATATGATATTATGATATTATTATGATATTATCAATTTTTTTCTTTTACAAAAGTTTTCAAGACTAAACATTTCTAAATTTATTTATGAAAGCAAACAAAAATGTTTGCACATTTTACACAAAATCTGCTAACTATATATTTTTTATTTTATTTTTAAGAACAAAAAAGGGGAGGGGAAAACGTGTGTATGTGTCTACATAGTCTGCTATACTATTGCAAAAACTACTAACTATAGCTTAATTTTTTATCTTCATTATTTAACTTTTTTTTTATTTCATTTTTTTATTTTTAATGACAAAAGTGGATGAATACGTTCCTGCTACACTCGGAGCAGGAGAGGGGTTAATTCACAGACTGCAGGCTCACAGTTAATTTTACAGCCAGTAGAAGCTCCCCATCAAGAAGAGCGCTCCCCTGACAGCTTTTACACATTACATTGCAATGGATCATTGTAGCCCCCTGCTATAACGATGCCACACATAGAAACCACTTTGGTTTCAAGGATCCTTACTGTGACCACAGCTGTCTAATTACAGTGCAGTCACAGTGAACTGCAGGGCCACAGGGTGCAGGCTGATCAGAAGGCAACCCATTTATATGTCTGGTTAGAGTTAAGAGCTTACCACCACTTAATATTTATAGTTGTATATATATAGTTGTGTGCCAGCAAAAGGTTAAGGACTAGTGATGAGCGAACATGTTCGGCCAAATACACTATTCGGCCGAACATGGCGGCATGCTCAAGTCTCCTCCCCGCACGCTAATTTGCCAATTAGGTACTGTAATGCCAGTAGCCATGTTAGCTACTGGCATTACAGAAATTGGCTGGCCGGGAATAAAGCACACAAGCATACATGTGACCGGATCATAACGAGCAGGGAGAGCTGCTGCAAGCAGGGACAGACAGAGTAGGAACAGAAGAACACTAGGCAGGGATAGAATTTCTGTTTCAAAGACCCAAAAGCCTTTTTACGAGCCATTATATCTTGCTGGCAAACTTTTTATTTTATTTTGGGGGTGTTAAAAATAGCGCTAGGTGGCCTGCCATTAACGCCACCTGTGCAGCTGCTGCATGCTGTATGATACTCTCTGTATACTATATATCTGACATCCTTTGCTATTATATCTGCTGTTAAGCCTGTAGCACCTCTTTTGTGTCTTGCTGTATAATATTTGCGCAAGGAGAGACTTGTGTAGGGATAGGATTGGGCTAGGCAGGGCTAGTATTTCTGTTCAAAAGTCACAAAAGTCCATTGTTATATCTGGCTGCATTTTTTTTGGGGGGGGGCAAAAAGAACGCACGTGTGCCTGACGCTAATACCACGTGCACAGCGTGTGCATTAGAACCGTTCTGTAGTCTACTGTATATACCTGACATCCGTTGCTATTTTTTCTACCATTAATTAAGGTCGCAGTTCCTCAGCTGTGTCTGCTGTATAACATTTGCGCAAGGAAGAAATTATACTGTAGGGATAGGATTTGGCTAGGTATGGCTAGTGTTTCTGTTCCAAAGTCACAAAAGTCCATTGTTATATCTGGCTGCATTTTTATTTCTTTTGGGGCAAAAATAATGCAAGTGTGCCCTGACACTACCATTACGTGCACAGTGTGTGTATTAGAACTTTTCAAAAGTCTATATACCTGAAATCCGTTGTTATATTTTCTACCGTTAATTTAGGCCGCAGTACCTCAGCTACGTCTGCTGTATAACATTTGCGCAAGGAGGGAATTATAATGTAGGGATAGGATTTGGCTAGGTAGGGCTAGTGTTTCTGTTCAGCCGCTTTCCTCTGGTGGGGTAGCGAAGTCAGGGGCAATCCAGGCCTTGTTAATTTTGATTAGTGTCCACCTGTCAGCATTTTCAGTTGACAGGCGGAGGCGCTTAGCAGTTATTATGCCCCCAAAGGCACTAAATAACCGCTCCAAAAAAACGCTGGCGGCAGGGCAGGCCAGCGCCTCAAAGGCGTAGAATGCCAGTTCGTGCCATGTGTCCAGCTTAGACACCCAATATTTAAAAGGCACAGAGGGATCGCTGAGGACATTGACATTGTTAGCTAGGTAATCCTTTACCATTTTACAAAACTTTTCCCTGCTAGTTGTGACACTAGGCCGCTTATCAGAACCTTTTCCACATGCAGCGCTGTTCGTCTTTATTGAGAGCAGTAAATAACCGCTCCGAAAAAGCGCTGGCGGCAGGGCAGGCCAGCACCTCAAAGGCGTAGAGGGCCAGTTCGTGCCACATGTCCAGCTTAGACACCCAATAATAATAAGGCACAGAGGGATCGCTGAGGACGTTGACATTGTCAGCTAGTTAATCCTTTACCATTTTACAAAACTTTTCCCTCCTAGTTTTGACACTAGGCCGCTTATCAGAACCTTTTTCCACATGCAGCGCTGTCTGACTTTATTGTGAGCAGGTAGAGTTCCAGCGCGTGCTCAGGTCGCACAGCAGTCAGTGAGCTTGCAAGTGTAAGCGCTGCTGCAGCGCTGCCAGACTGGAGGAAGCTGTAGGTGACTTTCGGAAATGGGCACCTTCACCAGCAGCTCAGGCAAATTGGTGTAGGTTTTGCGAAACCGCTGAACCACTAAAGTGAAGCAGTTGTTTGGCCTGAGGGAGACTGCTGTTCGTCCTTCCTGTTGGAGGAACAGGTAGACTCATTTCTGTCATTAGTTCCAGGGTCCTATAGGGTCAGTTTGGTTTAGGTTCCTGTGTATGAACTCGCCTACCTTTGAGGCCTGTTCATACTGGTAGTCAATCAGGATTAGAGTCATGGTTTCCTTTAGGAGGTGTCCATCTACCTTCCTTAGTTTCCAGGCCTAATCTTCTTTCCCTCCTACGCTCTGTGTGGTTCCCCCCCCACCTGAGCGTGACTGTATGTGTGTGAGCTTGCCGAGCTCCAAAGCCGCCACCAAGTTGCGGCCATTATCAGACAAAACCACGCCTGGTTGTAGGTTGAGTGGCGAGAGCCACAGCTCTGCCTAGTCCCTTATACCCTGCCACAGCACTGTGGCGGTGTGTTGTTTGTCACCTAAGCAAATAAGTTTCAGCACAGCCCGTTGCCGCTTCCGCAGTGCTATGCTAAACTGCTTCCAGCTACTGACTGAAGTCTGACTGGTGCTGCAAGATGAGAATTCCTAGATGGAAGTGGTGGAGGAGAAGGAGGGGTTACAGCCGCTAATGTAGGTGGTGGTGGAAATCCTGATGGAAGTAGGGCACGCAATCCTTTGTGTCGGTAGCACCTATGCCATCCCAATGTATGACTCTCTCCCAGCCTCCACAACGTTCACCCAGTGTGCCGTCAGGGAAATGTAGCTTCCCTGGCCAGAAGCACTTGTCCATGTGTCAGTTGTTAAGTGGACCTTCCCAATAACTGGATTGGTCAGGGCACGCTGGGACACAGGAGTGGATGTGCTCGCTGATGGTGCTTGCGAGGGTTCAGGTGCAGGGGGAGGCATCTAAGCCTGCGTCTTGGCTAACACGTAACACAGGGAAGTGGAAGCAGTGGTGTGACCTGCAGACACCGAATGTGGATCCTGGCGTTTGGCCTACCTATTAGGGTGCTTTGCTGCCGTGAAGATCATACTGGTGGTGGTCTTGTTGCTAGTGTTCATGCCCCTGCTCATTTTGGTACGGCACAGGTTGCAAATGACAATTCTTTTATCATCCACACTTGTTGGTGTGGCCTGCCTTCTCCCTTTTGACACCCCACCGCCTCTTACAGCCTGTTGCAGTCCTGCGAATCCCTCCCCCTCTGTACTGCTATCCTCGCTCAGCTTGCCTCCTTCCCATGTTGGGCCAGTGATTTCATCGTCCACTACTTCCTCTTCGGGAAGGATTTTTTCCCTTAAAGTGAGGAATATTGGCTTCTACCTCACAGGGGTTTTTTGCTTTCCTCTGGATCAACTTGCAGGATAACAGGCTGAACTGGATGGACAAATGTCTTTTTTCGGCCTTATAAACTATGTTACTATGTTACTATGTTACTTCTTCACTCTGGTCCTCATCCTGACAAGTTGACGTTCAGTGCTGCTGACACTCAAAAACATTTGGGGTGAGGGTCTGTTGCTGATCTGACCGTCTAAAACATTAGGGGCGAGTGCCTGCTGCTGAGCTGGCCGTGTAAAACATTCAGGACGAGTGCCTGCTGCTGATCTGACAGTGTAAAACATTAGGGGTGAGGGCGTGCTGCTACTTGCGCTTTACGTACAAGTAAATATATGTTTCCTAACAATATTTCCTGTAAAATCCATGTTATCTTGGGTTTTGGGGGGTATTTTTGTCATTCCTTTAAAGAGGCGTAATAGTCGGACATCATCGTTAATAGCAGCGACTTTGGTGTCCAAGATGCATCCAGACATCCTCCCCATGCTGTTCCCTAACCACTTCAGTGGTGTTTCCACCATTTTCTCACATTTCCCTATCGACCAGACACCCTCCCCTCTGCAGAGCTTTGCATCCCTTTCTTCCCATCTAATACAGAGAAACAGCATGCAGGCACATATTCTCACTCCTCGCTCAATCACTAGTCAAAATTGAACCAAAGACTATAAGAATAACTTGTAGGATTGACAGTGCACTCTCTCATGGATTTAGTCATCTTTAGTCATGTCACATTTTCTCACAAAGATGATCCAAAATATATGTTTTAGTCAAATATATTGTGTTTGCTTTATCTGTTATATAAATGGACCACTTGTACTGCTTAATAATTGTGTTCTTGCTGATATAACAGATGACTAGAATTTGTTCAGTCTTCTCTGGTTTAGAAACTGGGCCCCTATTGCACCCTAAAAAAAATAATATTCTGAAAATAGCCATACCACTGGCATCATACCTTTAATAAAGGCAGACCACTTCATTGCTATGGAGCCCTGGAGAGTGAAGGGCCCGAAGCTGATCTCCTTCTCTGCTTCTTCCATTCTAAGGTGAAAAAACTGCATTTTAATGCTGCCGCCACAAGGGGAGCTCATCAGTAATAGTTTATTTTAAGCTTCCAATGCACTGTAAAAATTCCTATGCACTGAGCTTCCCCTAGTGATAGCTGTAGGCAGCCAGCTTTGTAATACGTTAAGGGAAGCTACAGAATTTATTACTGTCAGTTATCTGCATTAAATACATAAAGAAATTTGCCGTTTAGGATGAGCACCATATTTATAAAGCACTTGTTCTGAAAAGTTGGATGGGTGAGCGGGGGGGGGGGATTTTTTTATTATATATTTTTTTAATTAAAATTTATTTTGTTTATTAAAAAAATAAATATTTTTTTCAGAAATCTGGGGCACTGTGCTTTGCATTCCTTATTGCCTGGGAGTGATTGGTGAATGAGCAGTAGGCTATTACTGGTGTAGGGTGGCCCATGCTAAGTTTTGCTATGGGACCCAATGATCCCTTTATATGTCGCTGATTAATTAAAGGGGTTGGCCACCCTAAGTATCAAAAAATCCAAAGTGCCCAAGACAATAGCAAATACCATTAAGTATTTGTCTCATGTGACATGTACTGGCTATATATCATTTATGTGCCCTGTTCAGCATTAAACACTTCCCTGGAGGAGCTCCCTCATACAGGCTGTGTGGGAGGAGCAGCTGTAAGCTGTAGCTGTATATCCCAGCATGCATTGCAGCAAGCTTGTTCAGAGGAGCAGTCACATGACACCTGTGTTCCCATAGAGACAAGAGCCCCTCAGACTACTTTACAGACATAGCAATAGAAATAACGCCGCAGTAGTAAAGAAAGTTATTACCTGTCCCACACAGGAATGTGCTAATGTATAACACATATGTTACTGGGTAAGAGAGGGTGCCCTGTTCATAAATTTGCCGTGGGGCCTAATCATTTCTAGTTGTGCCACTGGATATAAGCCATGAACAGAATAAATAGATTTATAATTTCCCTTGTTAAGTGGTGTTAAAAAAATTGAAAACTATGTGTTTGCGTCTTTTTAACTGCACCTTTTTTAATTTTTTTTTTAAAAAGGGCGTGACGATGGAAGGGAGGGGCGTGACCAGTCGCCTAAACAAATTTATGTTCATTTTCGCCAGTTTTCTGACTCCAATGAAGCCAGAAATCTATGGCAGCTCTGAGCTGTCAGATTCCTGTTTAGATGCACGGACTGCCGGAGGAGGGGGGTATGGGGGCAGACCTTTGTTACACAAGAACTCTGATGAATACATTTGTACAAATCGATCTTCTCACATAGAGAGGAGCCTCCTGTCTATCATCACACGACCTGCTCCCAGCTGACAGACTAGAAATCATCTATGAATATATGACTACCCTTCATCTGGGGAAAAAGGGGAAATGAGTGTAGTCAGACATCTCTATATACAATGTACAGGGGGGGTCACATCTCTATATACAGTGAACAGGGGTGGTCATGGATCTCTATATGCAGTGGTAGTTGTCACATATCACTATATACAGTGGGTCACACATCACTATATACAGTCTACAGGGGGTCACAAATCTCTATATACAGTGCTGGGGGGGTCACACATTACTGTCTACAGGGGCACCTTATAAACAGTATATAGTTGTATGTGTCCTACCTGTACACTGTAAAAAGAGATATCTGACACACCCCTTTCCTGTACACTGTGTATAATGATAGTAATGCAGGGGGTCACATATCACTATATACAGTGTACAGTGGGGGGGTCACAAATCACTATATACAGTGGTGGGGGTCACATATCACCATATACAGAGTGCAGGAAGGAGAGGGCACACATTTATAGATGGTGAGAACAGTGACTGCTGCTGATATCACTGACCTTAGCCATAGTGACAGCTCAGAAGGGGTTAAAGCTCCTGAACTGTTGGTCTGACTGTAATAAACATGTCATTGATAAGATCACAGTGCAGAGTGGCCATAGTCAGGACAAACACTGGGATTGCTCACAGTTTGCGGTCCTTAGCACCTTCCTGGCTCTGCTGTGTCCTCACATATAGCAGGATACTCTCAGTACAGGAGATACCGAGGGGGCAGAGCCTGCAGTCAGATCAGCCATCACCGCTTCTCCTCAGTCTCCCTTCCTCCTGCAAAAGTTTCTTTATTTCTTCCTTGAGTCTTCCTGCTAAGCCCCTCCAGCCCTGCATAGTCAGGAGTGCCAGAAGGAAGAAGGAAAGCACATCTGACGCAAGCAGGGGGCTTTAGGACCCAGAGAGCAGCACACTCCTTCAGCCATGGACTAGAGCACGTGCAGGCGTGGACGAGACAGGCAGCTGTGAGAGCAGGACAGGAGGGGCCATGGCTTCCAATAGGAAGGAAACCAGGCAGATCTGCTTAAGAAGATATATTACAAAGTGTAATGTCTCCCTACATTCTGTACAGTTTTAATAAGTGTTAATAAAGTGGCCAACCCCTTTAAGTATTTATTTGGAAGGATGGAAATATTCACATTACCCACATTATTCAAGTACAAATAGGGGTTTCCTACTCTAGATATTTAAGACCAATGAACAACTATGTGAATTTATTTCTAGTCATGAATGCACTAAACAACATAATCTGAGGAATCACAAGCTACAGACACTCCTGGTTAATTAACTGTGTATTTGAATGAAGAACTTGACATTCGTTAAGACTTTTAAATGTCAATGACATGCATATTTAAGGTACTTTTTTGGAGCTTTTGCTTTCTTTTTTCTTTTTCTCTTTTTACTCACATGTTTGAATGTTGCATATAAAAAGGCTGTTTCTGTGAGCCAATTGGTGAAGCATTCCCATATGGGAAATATTACAATGCATTTGGAAAGTTTCCCCCTTCAATCTTCATTCCCCGTAATGAGAATGTTAATAAACAATTTTAGAAATGTTTGCAAATTTCTTAAAAAGGAAAAAAAATACAATTTTGGATTTTGCAGCATAAGTATTCAGACCCTTTGCTATGACACTTGAAGTTTAGCTTTGGTGGCTCTCCATTTCTCTTGATAATCTTTGAACTTTTTCAACACCTTGATGAAAGTCCACCTGTGGTAAACTCAGTTGATTGTACATGATTAGGAAAGACGCAGCCCTGTTTATATAAAACCTTAAAGAGGACAATGCATATCAGAGCAAAAACCAAGCTATGAGCAGATCACAGAGAAAATTTCTGCTGAATAGAAAGTTCCCAAGAGCATAGTGGCCTCCATAATTCTCAAATATAAAAAAGTTTGGACCACCCCCAACTCTTCCTAGAGCTGGCTACCACACCAAACTAAGTAACTGGGGAGGAAGGGCCTTGGTAAGAGAGGAGGCCAACAACTCAATTTTCACTCTAGCTAAGCTCCAAAGATTCTGTGTAGATAGGTAAAGCTTTCTGAAGGTAGTCATCACTGCAGCACCCCATCAATTTAGGATATCAGAATGGCCAGAAATAAGTGTCTCCTGAGTAAAAGACAGATGCAAGCCTGCAAATATTTGCAGAATATCTGCAAAAATTTCACAGACTCTAAGACTGTAAAAAACAAGATTATCTGGTCTGATTAAACCAAAATTGAAATTTGTGGCCTTAATTCTAAGTGTCATGTCTGGAGGAAAACAGGCACTGCTCATCAACTTCACAATACCATCCCTACAGTGAACCATGATGGTACCAGAATCATGCTTTGGGGGTGTCTTTTCTGCATCTGGGGCAAGGGGACTGGTCAGTGTTGAGGGAAAGCTGAATGGCACAAAGCAAATATATATATATATATATATATATATATATATATATATATATATTGATCTAGAGTGTTCTATATCTCAGACAGAATTGAAGGATCACTTTCCAACAAGACAGTGACCCTAAGCACACAGCCAAGAAAATACAGGCGTGGCTTAGGGACAACTCTGTGAATGTCCTTGATTGGCCTAACCAGAGCCTTGACTGGAATCCAATCAAGCATCTCTGGAAAGACCTGAAAATGGCTGTCCACTGACCGTTCCCAACCAACCTAACAAAGTTTGAGAGAATCTATAGAGTATAATGATAGGTGTTTCAACCAATTGTTAAGTAAAGGGTCTAAATAGTTGTCTCAATATATTTTATCTTTTCTTTTTCAATAAATTAGCAAATATTTTGAACATTCTGTTTTCACTTTGTCATTATGGGATTTCAGTATAGATTGATGGGGAGTGAATTTCTTGAAATTCATTTTGGATCAGATTCAAATGAATTAGTTGGCAGATTTGATTCATATACAAATAAATTAGACCCAAATTGAAAGTGTATGACACTCTGAGGTTAAAAAAGCATACAAAGGGTTCAGAAATCAAGTCAAACTTGTTGAGAGTAGCACAATGCACAGGATCCAGGAGACATATGCACTTACAAGGAAAAGACACAAAAAGAGTTCAACTTAGACCCCCAGCTAGCTATGTGATTGAACATTTAACTAGGGACCTGATTGTTATGCCATCCAGATTCAGTGATGGGTCAACCAGATGGAGCTTGGCTAGTCAGAATAATTACCCTCTTAAGACAGTCATGCACTGGAACATGTCTGCATACATTTCTGGCAGCACCCCTGTGATCACTCAAGTTTATATAAGCAAAAATTCTAGTGTAAAAGTGTTCTTCCTCCAAGAAGGACACAGAATTGGTGAGATCTAAACTCAACTAGGAGCCTCAATTTTCCCAGTTTGTTGTGTTTATCAGTTTAACAGTTTGTTTTACATTAGCTTTAAACAATGGCAATATACAGTATCTACGTATTTCCGTGCATTTTCTGGAAAAAAAAAGTATACATGACAACCTAAAGTATCTATATGGATCATTTTGTTTTTGGAGTTAGCAATTTGAACTCTAAAATGGTAGACAGGACTGTTTTATGACTCCAAGTCTGGTATCCATATGTCTTATTCTGATCAAGGCAGGTCGAAGGCATCTCAATAACTTAACAGGGGTAGGGAACCTCCGGCTCTCCAGCTGTTGTGAAACTACAATTCCCAGCATGCTTCATTCATTTCTATGAGAGTTCTTAGAAGAGCAGAGCGAGTATGCTTGCTGGGAGTTGTAGTTTCACAACAGCTGGAGAGCCGGAGGTTCCCTACCCCTGACTTAAAACGATGAGTACAATTTAATACTGTTATGTGCTCAGTTGGGAATTTGGAAACATTTTAAGTGGGTTGATAGTTTATAAATGAACACAATGAAATGTCTGATTTTTTTTAAGCTCTTCTAACAGCAACATTTAAAACTACTTGTTATAAACATCTGGAATGTCACCTAAATCCCAGAAGTATAAAAAATCTCATTACAAATTACCATACAGCAAATGATAAAAATAAAGTAGCAGTAAAATAGTGATGCATGAAATAAATTAAGTTAGAATAGTAATTGTATTTATATTTTATGGATGCAGCATTTGAGACCAGATTTTACCATACATAGAAAAAATGATGTAAAATAGAAGTATAAATGTATAGTGTAATTTAGGTTAACAAAATATGGAAAAAAGGCAAAATATATTACATGGATCATTGTCAATCATGTATTGGTGAATGTCTATCTGAGAAAGAGTTCACTTTGAAGAATAATAAAATTAGTTATAATTTCTCTATGTATTCCATACTTCTCAAGTTAATATATATATTAGAGATGAGTGAATCATTAAAAAAATTATTCGCCGAACATTCGACCAAACTTTTCCTAAAATTCGTATATTCGACAAATAGATTTGTTGTATTTGCGTGCAAAATATACGTTATTATGTGCTATTAGCAAATATTCGAGCACTAATAACGAACGTTCATTTAAAAAATGTACGCAACTTCTTAGAAGACGTACGCATGAGCGTACAAATCCTCAGAGTACTATTGTCTACGCGATTACGTAATACGCAGGCATGCACAACGAGAGGCCGTGGCGTGCACTCCTCAGAGGCAGAGCGAATATTCGAAAATGGCATCCAGGCGATCCTCATCATTTTGCTCTAAAGAGCTGAAATTCCTGATCCGGCTGATGGACAGAGAGGATTACGCTGGCACACACCGCCATCCAAATCAGCATAAGAAGGAGGTGATCAAGCAGGTCATCCAAGGCTTGCACCATCGTTTCCACACCGTGCGGACCCCGGGCCAGATCCAGCGGAAATGGTCCGATCTGAAATTCAAATGCCCAGAGCGGCTTAATGAGATCTGCGCAGAGATTCGGCAGGGTGAGTAACAATATATTTGATAAGTAAAAACATGTAAAAAAATTAGTGTACTCTAT
The DNA here is from genome assembly GCA_900303285.1 of Rhinella marina. Taxonomy (NCBI): domain Eukaryota; kingdom Metazoa; phylum Chordata; class Amphibia; order Anura; family Bufonidae; genus Rhinella; species Rhinella marina. Next base: position 12,513 of record ONZH01017287.1, on the reverse strand, counting down.
TGTATATATACCAGCAGTCACTGCGAATAATGAAAAAAGTATAGAAGGACAACGTGGTTGTGCGTAGTGCACTGCAGTAATTTTGTTTCATGCTAGGCAACGCCTCTAACTCTTGACCCAAACAACTTAAGTGAAGGTTTTCTAGTCATTATTGTTAATGGTGCTGGTCGTTCTCCCGTTTGTGTCAGGCAAATGTACTAGTTCGAAAGAAAGTACCCTTATATGCCCCTTCATAGTAAGCGCTTCCTCCTCCTACACACAGACTCAAAGACGTGCCCATGCTGCAGCTACTGTCAGTGGGCGATATCCAAAGTATTCCTACCGCACTGTGTTAACGATATAAAGAAATTTATTGCGACAATAACGTTATCTATTGCCATAAATACCTTTTTAGAGAAAAAAATATAATCTGTCCCCCCTCTCACACCCATAATATCTTAATAGTAGTATGTGTTAGTTTTTAAAAGTGTCATCATCTAACAATTGTGTACGTTTTTAGGTTGCAGAGCACCGTCAACAACGGCGTCACCACCGTCGAGGCAGGATGGCCCCTGAAGTACCTGCAGCCTCTAGTAAGTGTAAAACATATTTAATTTATTTTTCATCCAAGCTACGTGGGAGTGCAGCTGCAGTAAGAGCACTAGTGGTTAGGAACGGGATCCTCCAGCCCCAAACTATTCCCATGTAGCTACAACTGTTCATTAGAATTGAATGTAAGGCTACTTCTACACTAGCGGCAGGCCGGATCCGACGGGTGAAGGGTCCCTCCGGATCCATGCTGCCACAGGCACATGTCTGGGGCCAGAACCGCGCTCCGGCCCAAATTCACTGTAATGGGGCGGGCCGCGGATCCGGCCACAGCACGTTAACCCCTGCTGAGAGGCAGCCGGAGCGAAAATACAACATGTAATACAACATGCCGCTACTGTAGAAGTAGCCTTAGGCCTTTATTTCATGATTTTTGACAGCTGCTGCACCACAGAGGAGCCACTCTCACCGTCCTCCACCCCAGCAAGAGAAAACCCCACCTGCCCCTCCAACACCACCAGCCCAGCTACCAGAGGTAGAAGGTAGGTACAAAAAAAAGTGTAATGGGTGGACCTTCTGTCTTCAATATATGAGCTAAATGTGTGTTTTATCTTTGGTAGCTCCAACCGACAGGGAGCAGTTTTCCCCTGGACCATGGGAAGACCACGCCGTATGGGTGTCCAGTAAGTACTACAAAAGGCTCAGTCAGTACAGAATACATGTCACAGAATAAGTCGCTCCAGTACATTAAAGTTTAGATTTTTTTTTGTGTGACAACCACTGTTTACTCGATAATACAAATTAAGTACATAACTGTTTCCACCCCTACAGACTGTCAGGACCGGCAGTCATTGCACCCGTTCTGCTGGTCCTGCCCCTGACTCTGGTGGCGAGGTGGTTGCCCGTGGTCAGGCTTCGCCCGCTATTTCGGCAGGCTCCTCCTCCAGCCGGCGGTCTCTGGCTGTGGATGCGCGTCCCAGGCAGGGGACGTGCGCGACGGTCATAAGTGCCAGGGACGTGGCTGGTGCGCACTCTCGCTCGCGGCCTGTTACTGGTCGCCGGAAAACGCAAGCAATATAGTGTCTGTTTATTTTCAGTTTATTTGGTATCTCAGGAGTTAAGTTTTGGTTCCTTGCTTTCTCCTCCCAGTCAGCTGGTTGGGTGGGGTCTGCTAGGTATTTAAGGCACTCTAATGTTTTCCTAGCTGCCAGTGTTTGGAGTTCCTTGCTACTACCTGGTTGTTATTTTTGCTCTGCAGTTTAGTCTCTTGTTGTTCCTTGACCCTTGGCGTGTTTTTGACTTCTCTTTGCTTGCTGATTTTGTTCCTGATGTACTCTCCTGGTTTTGACGCGGCTACCTGACTATTCATTTGGTTCTTGTTTGTCTGTCTTGTTTGTCTTCCCATCCCCTGCACTTTGCTAGTGTATTTCAAGTCTTTAGGTTGTTGGCTCAGGGGTTAGCCTGAGTGGGCAATAGGCAGGGAAAGGGGTTGGGATTTAGCTTAGGGATCACTTTCCCCTTGTCTGTGTATCCCAGCCCTGACACAGACATCCCCACTGACTTCAAAGTGGAGGCTGGATTACAGCGCCTTGGGTCCAGGCTCGACGCTGCCTCCTCACTCATTCATGGCCTGCAGCTGGAGCTGCAAGAGCTGCAGGACATGATGGCCGACGTCGGCAAAGGCTGGCATAATCTTATGTTTTTGTTCCTTTCTTTTGTTTATTATATTATTTACTTGTTAAAAATAAGTTATTTATTACTAAAATGTTATTGAAAAACCTGTGTTTTGAGTGTTTTGTTAAACCTTTAACGCCTTCCTGATCCTGACATAGTGTGACGAAGACACTGAAGTTTTTTTCCCACGGCCATTTTCCCATATTAATGAACACAGTGGTGTCTGCCGGCCAAAGTATTACTACATTACACACACTCCTGTTCACTGATTACAATTGACAGACAGAAAAATAAAAAAAGGCTTGGCTTGTTTGGGCAACAAGCCTGTACATTCTACCTTAACATAGGTAGTGAAACATAGGTAGTAGGGGACGGGGTATATCAGCATAGAGTGATAGGTAAAATAAATACAACAGACTGCGGTGGTGTATAACAATGTCCGCTAATATAACTTGTACGGGAGGCAGAGGCAGTGTAAAAAAAAATGGAGGGGGGACTAAAGGCTGAGGCTCCAAAACAAACAAGAAAACGGAGGCGGAGGTAGACAACAGTGTTTGGTTTTGAAATAGGGTTTTGGAGACTTCGGGTTCGCATAGCCCATGACATGACACAAGACATTTGGCTGTAAAATTATGGCCCGGCTGACAGCAACAGTGGGAAGACACTCAGACTATTCTGCCCTGCAAGGCCTGATCTAATCACCACCAGCATCAGCAAGAGGAGTATGAAATTCGGATGTAATCCAGCCTTTATTCATTTTTATAAAGGTATTTTTTTGAACACTGCCTGGTGACAGATTTGTCCTTTTGGGTGTCACTCCCCCCCAGCGGCACTAAAAACCCTCTCTGACATGACACTTGAGGCTGGGCAGGAAAGAAGCCCTAGTGCATAGTGGGACAGTTCCGGCCACTGTTGGCCTCAGGGAGGCTATCCTCTATAACCGCCGGATTATAAGGTGGGCTTTGGTGGCTTTTTTTTTAGAAATTGCAGAAGGGACACCACTAGGAGGGAACACTGAAGCCCGAGAGGTGGCAGAAAATGACGAGGTTTGCTTGAGTGGAATGGTGGAGCAGGACGAGTCTGACCCCTGGCTACATATGGATACTGTATCAGCAGAGGACAGCAGATCATCCGGCTGAGACTGAGATGAGCGTGCCATCCACTCCACTACCTCATCTACTTTCTCCTCCACTACAATTTTGCACCTCAGTGGGTTAGCCTGGTGGAACAATGGCCAAGTATTGCGAATACTACTAGTAGATGCTCCGGCTACAGGTCCCTTGGCACTGCTGCCCCGTGCCACCTTCTTTTTTTAGAGCTTTTTTGGAGCTAAGTCTGGCTGGAACTGAACCCCTTTTGCTTATCCATTCCAGACACTTTTCAATTCACTCTGTGGCCCTGCAGCTGGTATTTGCCCCTGTATCTCCCTGTCTCACCCTATCTCTCCCTGTCTCTCTCTCCCTGCCTGATTAATTACTAGCCCTTAACTGGCCCTGCAATTGCCCTGCAGTATCCCTGATATGTGTAATATGGATTCCCAGAGCTATTACATCAAATTTGCACAAAACAGGTCTCAGAACTTCACACACAGTGCTTCTGCTTGTCTCAGCAGTCACAGCAGAAGTGATGCGTCACTGGCTTACCGAGCTTGAGCCAATCAGAGTAAGCCCTGCCCACTAGGTCAGGTGACCGCTTTCTTCCCGGGCTTTTGCGCACGATAAACGAACTAATAGTAAAAGTTTGCTAATGAATTGAATTTGTACGCAACAGCATATACAGTAACTTATACGTGGCAATAGCGTATAATTTATAGGACAAACTACGTAGCGAATGCGTACAAATTAAAAGCAAATCACCTAATATTCGGATTCGCTTCGCAGCTAAAAATTTCCAATATTCGATACGAATCAATGAATAGACGAATCGATTCGCTCATCTCTAATATATATATATATATATATATATATATATATATATATATATATATATAATTAATGACACTATTTACTTTGCCATATTTTGTACTGAAAAATGGGAAACAAATTATTTGCTGTCTAAAATTTTTCAGGTTTTGTTTGTATGGTGTTCACTATATGTTAAAAATTACATGACATTCTAATTCTGTTGGTCAGTGTGATTACGACGATACCAGTTTATATAGTTTTAAATTTATTTTAAAAAAGTAAAAACTTTTGAAAAATAAAACTTTCTTTGCATCTCCATATTCTGACAGCCATAACATTTTTATGTTTGTATCAACTGAGCTGTGTGAGGGCCTCTGTTATCTGAGTTGAGCTGTCATTTTTGTTGGTAATGTTTTGGGGTACATGCAACTTTTTAATTGCTTTTTATTCAAATTTTTGGGAGGGACAAGGTGAATAGATTTTTCTTTTTTTTTCTTTTACCGTATTCACCATGTAGGTGTTTTTCCTTGGACATGGCTTTGTAGGCTGCTTGATATGAGAGGACTGGGGATCCTCACAAGGCCCTAGGCTGTCATAGTAACCAATCAAAGCCCTGCAATATTGGTATGGAGGATCTGATCATAGGTCAGAGGGAGTCTTCTTGTGTCTATCCAGTCATATGCCTCAGTCACTACTGATCATATCATTTGAGGGTTTAAATTACCAGGATCAGAAACAACGCCTGTCATTGTGGCTGGGTGCAGGCTATAATACACAGCTGGCACCCATCGTATATTAAGTGGTGACCCCTATCCATACAACTTTTGCACCCTGCTTTCGTGCTATTACATTAAGGAGCGCAAAGAGGTTAAGGTGAGGAACATCTGTATGGTGGGCAAGATATAATCAAAAAGTTGCTATCTGTGTTGGGTAAATTAAATAAATGAAGTAATAATTCACAAACTATTATATGCATATTGAACTTTCCATTGCCTAATATATTTTAATTAAAATGTAATTGAAGATCACTAATCATTTAGTGGGGCAGAGATGCAGTAGTAACAGATATCTGGAAGGATGCTGTATGTCACTGTAGTCTGCATGTGATGAACAGTCTATTTTTCTACACATGTTTTTACATTAAAAAAACTATAGTGTTTCTGAAATACCTCCAAAGTGCCTATGGTGATAGTTTTGGCATCAGAAAGTGAAATCTATAGCTCAACCATAATTAAAGCCCTGAAGCAGCTGTATAACAGGCTCCCCTCCTGTGTGAATTCATAGGCACAGTAATTCAATAGAAAAAATGGTCCAATAATTCTGTTAACAGCAAAACAATAATTTCTGGTATTTATATGGCAGCATACTTATCTCCAACCAGCATATGTTTTTAGTGTATGTTAGATTTTTTTCTTACATTTCATTATACAGTATATATTGTTTGCATCCATTTTTGTGCACTAGAACCCCCTTTTCTGTGATTTACTTTGATATGTATAGCCACTGACATCCGCAGTCATTATCACATCATGCAGGATGTTTTTTATCCTTTTGTCTCTGTGAGTTTTTGCTTAGTTTATAACATGTACCTGAGGGAGTGGCACCTTCAGGTCTGAATGCGCTCTTAGCTTATCATGAGTAGCATTCTTGTGCACTTTTGCTCTTCCTATCAAATTGAGCGTCTTGATTGCGTGGTACATATAGGTGTGTTTGCTCCTCCTCTCATTGGTTGCTGTATGCACATAGAGGTCACTAGGAGCAACACGCCTATATGTGCAGCGTCCACGCTCCTAGATATAGATGCCCAACGGCATAGTTAGGTTTAGCGTAGGACCTGCCTGACCTGAGACCACCGTGACGCTGGGTAGGTGGGCACAGATGTGTTTTGATCAAAATATATTGGCTAAGAGTCTCAGATTTTATCATATCAGAATGAGGTCTTAGTTTATACAGTATATATTGTTTGCATCCATTTTTGTGCACTAGAACCCCCTTTTCTGTGATTTACATTTCATTATAACTTAACATGCCATTTTATTGGTCTGTTCGGTTTACATTAAAAGAAATACATGCACTTTTTATCCATTACATCCTCTGCCATCTAGCCTTGTTGAGACTGTCTCAATACCTTGCTGTCCTATATAAAGGAAGCATATTATAACTAGAGATGAGCGAGTAGTGAAATATTCGAAAGTTCGAAATTCGATTCGAATAGACCGCGAAATTCGACTATTCGACCGAATATCGAATCCCATTAAAGTCTATGGGAAAAAAATGCTCGCCACTTGGAAATCTCAATTCGACCACTTGGAGGTCACCAAGTCCACCCTGAAACCTCAGAAAAGGATGCCAACACTACTGGAATGCAACTGGGACAGCAGGGGAAGCATGTCTGGGTGCATATAACGTGCCCAAGTCGCACTATTACGCCACTATCACAGCCTCTCAACAATACACTCCAAAGACAATCTAACCTCTCTGTAAAGTGAGACCATACAAGGAAACCTTCTTTCCTCTACATTGCCATGGACCCCAAGCCAAACTAGACAAAAAAGAAGATAAAATTCTGCACCCCTTAAAATCACGTTGCCTATGACAACCACAGATGGCATAAGCAAAGGGAAAAGCAAATAGACCCCACCCCTAATTGTCATTGTGTGTGTGAGATGTGGTCAGACATGTCTTCTTTAAAATGTAAAAACAACTCAAACACATGCAGAAGCCTTAAAATGCCCAAATTGTTGGCGCTTGAGATGTCAGTCACCCGACCTGGCCCAGTGTCATGTCTAGCAGGTAAAGCAGTGGGGATGTTGAGGGATGCGTAGGACCGCAAAAGGCAGGAATAGGCCGTGGGCTGGCCAGAGGCTCATGGAAAATTTTGTGGAGGCCCAAGAGGTGAGACGTCTTAAAAATTGTGTGGAGGCTAAAGAGGTGAGACCTCTTAAAAATTATGTGGAGGCCCAAGAGCTGAGACCTCTTAAAAATTATGTGGAGGCCCAAGAGGTGAGACCTCTTAAAAATTATGTGGAGGCTAAAGAGGTGAGACCTCTTAAAAATTATATGGAGGCCCAAGAGGTGAGACCTCTTAAAAATTATGTGGAGGCCCAAGAGGTGTGACCTGTTAAAATTATGTGGAGGCCCAAGAGGTGAGACCTGTTAAACATTTTGTGGAGGCCCAAGAGGTGAGACGTATTAAAAATTATGTGGAGGCCCAAGAGGTGACACCTCTTAAACATTTTGTGGAGGCCCAAGAGGTGAGACCTGTTAAAAATTTTGTGGAGGCCCAAGAGGTGAGACCTCTTAAAAATTATGTGCAGGCCCAAGAGGTGAGACCTCTTAAAAATTATGTGGAGGCCCAAGAGGTGAGACCTGTTAAAAATTATGTGGAGGCCCAAGAGGTGAGACGTGTTAAAAATTATGTGGACGCCCAAGAGGTGAGACGTGTTAAAAATTATGTGGAGGCCCAAGAGGTGAGACCTCTTAAACATTTTGTGCAGGACCAAGAGGTGAGACCTCTTAAAAATTATGTGGAGGCCCAAGAGGTGAGACCTCTTAAACATTTTGTGCAGGCCCAAGAGGTGAGACCGGTTAAAAATTATGTGGAGGCCCAAGAGGTGAGACCTCTTAAACATTTTGTGCAGGACCAAGAGGTGAGACCTCTTAAAAATTATGTGGAGGCCCAAGAGGTGAGACCTCTTAAAAATTTTGTGGAGGCCCAAGAGGTGAGACCTCTTAAAAATTATGTGGAGGCCCAAGAGGTGAGACTTGTTAAAAATTATGTGGAGGCCCAAGAGGTGAGACGTGTTAAAAATTATGTGGAGGCCCAAGAAGTGAGACGTGTTAAAAATTATGTGGAGGCCCAAGAGGTGAGACGTGTTAAAAATTATGTGGAGGCCCAAGAGGTGAGACCTGTTAAACATTTTGTGGAAGCCCAAGAGGTGAGACCTGTTAAACATTTTGTGGAGGCCCAAGAGGTGAGACCTGTTAAACATTTTGTGGAGGCCCAAGAGGTGAGACCTGTTAAACATTTTGTGGAGGCCCAAGAGGTGAGACCTGTTAAACATTTTGTGGAAGCCCAAGAGGTGAGACCTGTTAAACATTGTGTGGAGGCCCAAGAGGTGAGACCTGTTAAACATTTTGTGGAAGCCCAAGAGGTGAGACCTGTTAAAAATTATGTGGAGGCCCAAGAGGTGAGACCTCTTAAACATTTTGTGCAGGCCCAAGAGGTGAGACCGGTTAAAAATTATGTGGAGGCCCAAGAGGTGAGACCTCTTAAACATTTTGTGCAGGCCCAAGAGGTGAGACCGGTTAAAAATTATGTGGAGGCCCAAGAGGTGAGAACTGTTAAAAATTACGAGGAGGCCCAAGAGGTGAGACCTCTTAAACATTTTGTGGAGGCCCAAGAGGTGAGCCATAAACATATAAATTTTTCTTATTTACGGAGCAATTCTACGGCGGTTAAGGAGGAGGAGGAGGTGGAGGAGGAAATGGCACTTCATACAGATGGCACTTCACTTTTGGCTGCTTTCCACGGTTGGAGAAGCAAAGTCCGGGTCAATCCACTTGCTGTTCATTTTGATTAGCGTCAGCCTGTCGGCACTGTCGGTTGACAGGCGGCTGCGCTTATCGGTTATAATGCCCCCGGCTGCGCTGAACACCCTTTCTGATAGCACGCTGGCGGCAGGGCAGGCAAGCACCTCCAAGGCGTACAGGGACAGTTCCAGCCACGTGTCCAACTTGGAGACCCAGTAAGTGTAGGACGCCGAGGGATCGGGGAGGACAGGGTTACGGTCTGCCAGGTACTCCCGCAACATCCGCCGATACTTGTCCCTCCTGCTGATAGCGGGCCCCGCAGTGATGGAAGTTGCACGAGGGGTGCCATGAATGTGTCCCACACCTTGGAGAGTGTTCCCCTGGTGGCTGTGGGCCTGATGGATGTTGTGGGACTCTGGGAGACCCTCTCCTCTCTGCCGCCAGCGATGGTGGGTGGGAAAATCTCCATCATGTTCTGCACGAGTTCCCTCTGGTATTCCAGCAATCGATTTGTCCTCTCCTCTACCGGAATAAAAGAGGAGACGTTATCTTTATACCGGGGGTCCAGGAGTGCGAAGACCCAGTACAGTTTGTTCTCCACTATCCGGACAACACGTGTATCCCGGGAAAAGCAGCCCAGCATGAAGTCAGCCATGTGTGCCAGACTCTGAATAGGCATGACCTCACTGCCCCACCAGAAGGATCACTTGCCATTTCCTCCTCTTCCTCTTCCGCCTCCTCTCCGCCCCATCCGCGCTGAACCAATGGGACGCACACAGCCTGACTGCTACCCTCGCCGCCAGCATCCTCCTCCTCTTCCACAGCCACATCCACGTCGTCCTCCTCCTCCTCATCCTCCTGCAACTGCCACCGTGAAGCAGACAAAAGTGTGGTCTGACTGTGTAGCTCCGTTGCGTCTCCTCCTACCCCCGTCTCCTCTGCGTGCAATGCGTTCTCCCTTATTGCGATGAGGGATTCTTTAAGGACGCCTAGGAGCGGGATGGTTACGCTCACTATAGCGTCCTCGCTGCTGACCTTCTTGGTGGACTCCTCAAAGATACGCAGTACATCGCATATGTCTGCCATCCATGGCCACTCGTGGTTGGCAAACTGAGGGAGCTGAGTTGGAGGCACGCGTGGATTCATAATCTGGTACTCCATCAATGCTCTCTGCTGCTCACACACCCTGGCCAACATGGAATAGGTGGAATTCCAGCGAGTCGGCAGGTCGCACAACAGCCGATGTTCAGGCAAATGGAGGCGTTGCTGGAGTTTTTTTAAGCTAGCAGCAGCTACAGTTGACTTCCGAAAGTGAGCGCACAAGCGCCGCACTTTCACCAGTAGCTCTGCCAGGTTGGGGTAAGTCTTTAGAAATTTTTGGACTACCAGATTAAAAACGTGGGCCAGGCATGGTACGTGATTGAGTTCGGCAAGCTCCAGAGCCGCCACCAGGTTACGGCCGTTATCGCACACGACCATGCCTGGTCCTAGCTGCAGCGGCGACAGCCACATCTCCGTCTGCTGCAATATGGTGTCCTCACCTCTGGGGCGCTGTGCTTCCTGTCGCCCAAGCTGATGAGCTTTAGCACCGCCTGCTGACGTCTCCCCGCGCCAGTGCTGCAACGCTTCCAGCTAGCGGCTGAGGGAGATGTTAAGGCACAGGAGGAGGAGGAGGAGGAGGAGGAGGAGGGGGGTTTATCAGAACCCATGCTGGCAATCTTGGGCGGGGGTGGTAGGTAGGCCGTCTCTGTTTGCGACCCCGTCCCCGCTTCCACTACATTCACCCAGTGTGCCGTCAAAGAGATGTAGCGTCCCTGGCCGCAAGCGCTTGTCCACGAGTCGGTGGTCAAGTGGACCTTTGCGCTGACTGCGTACCTCAGGGCCCGCCTGATGTTACGCGACACGTGCTGGTGCAGGGCGGGGACGGCACTCCGGGAAAAGTAGTGGCGGCTGGGGACGGAATAGCGAGGTGCGGCAGCCGCCATCAGGTCGCGGAAGGCCTGCGTCTCCACAAGCCTAAACGGCAACATCTCCAGGGCCAGCAGTTTGGAGATGTGGCAGTTTAAGGCTTGGGCTTGGGGGTGACTCGAGGCGTACTTCCGCCTGCGGTCGAACGCCTGCGAGATGGACAGTTGTTGGGACGAGGAGTGTGAAGGTGCAGGCGAAGAGGCGGGGGAAGGGGAGGCTGAAGGAGAAGGCCCCAAAGTAGCCGAGGCAGAGGCAGATGTGGAGGTGTCCTGGCTGGAGGTCTGGACCGCAGTGCAGCACAACAACAAAGGGGAAGAGGCAGTGGCAGCAAGACGGGCGCAGGTTGTATTGCGTTTGCTCTCTCCCACTCAGCCCAGTGCTTGACTTCCAAGTGACGCCGCATGCCTGAGGTGGTCAGATTGCTCTTCTCAGAGCCCCTACTCAGTTTGAGTGCAGAGTGTGCAAACGCCCGCTCAAGTTTGTCATCCGCACAAACATTAAAAAATCTCCACACCACAGAAGTACGAGGCCTCGATGGGGGAGCTTCGCGCGACTGCCCGCTGCCGGGAACAGCTTCGGCCGTGCTGGCTGTGCGCCTCACTACTTTGTCTGGACTGTCCTCTGCCTCTGGACATCCCTCTGCCTGTGGACATCCCTCTGGCCTGTGGACATCCCTCTGCCTCTGGACATCCCTCTGCCTCTGGACATTCCTCTGCCTCTTGCTGCCTTTTTCGGTGCTGCGCAGACCACCCACCTCTCCACTGCTTTCCCGCTGGACATCACCCCTGGCCAAGTGGAGTCGTCATTTCGTCATCCACCACCTCTCTTCCTCACTCTGCTCCTCCTTCCTGCCCACTGGACATTCCAACAGGCCTCCCTTGATGGCAACTGCGTCTCATCATCATCATCGCTCATGATAACAGATGCTGGTTCAGGGTCCACATCAGCAGGAGATGGCGAAAACTCAAGTGGTTTGGGCATCACTACAAACAAATTCCTCTGCTAGCTCCTGGGATTCTTCCGGCACATCTGAAAAAGGACCCGAAAAGAGCTCCTGGGAGGGGTCAAGGGTGGGATGACTCTGTTGGCCAGGTGTGGAGGAAGGAGGGTCAGAGTGAGACTGTGTGGATGACTGGCTGGTGGACAACTGTGTGGAAGCGCTATCGGCTATCCATTGCACCACCTGTTCAACCTGCTCAGGCCTCAACAGCGGTGTAACCCGCCCCCTGCTTAACTGTCCCATAAAGGCAGGGATTCTGGATGAGCGGGATCCTGGCTGACCCTCACCAGCACGCATTGTATCCCCACTGGCTTCAACAAGGCCCCCAACAGCATTTCCGCGCCCCGGAAGTGATCAGACGGTGTGTATGAACACCAGGTATGAGAAATTACTTTGCAAGAGAACGCACAGTACAGTTGCCAATTATAAGGCCTATATATTGTATTTTTCAAGGTACACAGCCGTGTACTAAGTGATCAGACGGTGTGTATGAACACCAGGTATGAGAAATTACTTTGCAAGAGAACGCACAGTACAGTTGCCAATTATAAGGCCTATATATTGTATTTTTCAAGGTACACAGCCGTGTACTAAGTGATCAGACGGTGTGTATGAACACCAGGTATGAGAAATTACTTTGCAAGAGAACGCACAGTACAGTTGCCAATTAAAAGGCCTATATATTGTATTTTTCAAGGTACACAGCCGTGTACTAAGTGAATCAGACGGTGTGTATGAACACCAGGTATGAGAAATTACTTTGCAAGAGAACGCACAGTACAGTTGCCAATTAAAGGCCTATATATTGTATTTTTCAAGGTACACAGCCGTGTACTAAGTGATCAGACGGTGTGTATGAACACCAGGTATGAGAAATTACTTTGCAAGAGAACGCACAGTACAGTT
>ONZH01017286.1:0-19569 GCA_900303285.1 Rhinella marina | reverse complement strand
AAAAAAGCATACTTACCGCTGCCATCAGGTTCCGCACTCCACTGTCTTCCATTCCGGCACGCACTAGGACCTGACGCTGCGTCAGGTCATAGTGCGCGCCGGAAGGGAAGACAGTGGAGCGTGGGAGCCGAGGACAGCGACAGCGCGGCAGGACAGGTAAGTATGCTTTTTTTAAGTGGATGGGTGGCTTGGGGCCTACCGGAGGATCCTCCGGTCCTCTGGTGGGCCAGTCCGACACTGTGCAGGTCCCTACCTTATGTAAATTTAGGTCACATGTCACTGCAGCCAATCACTGCTGGGGAGGTATAGGGGCTGTTACATCACAGCAGGCGTTCCCACAGGCTTCCCTTTAATGCTGATTGGCTGAAAAAAACGGGCATTTCAAACTTGCAGTGACGCACGAATAATCACCAATCCGCGCTGCCTCGGGATGCCGAGCCGAAGCGGGCAATATTCGTGCGAATCACGAATATTGCCGCTTCGATTCGCCCATCACTAGTGTTCTTTCCATGAAATTCTGTGCCCTTTTCTCTCCAAACATAACTTTGCTCATTGTTGCCAAAGTGGTCCACAAAGCTTGTTTCCAAAATGCATCAGGCTTTTTTAGATTTTCTGTTGCAAACTTCTAATGCTGAAATTTGTGGTGAGGATACAGGAGTGGTTTGATTCTGATGACTCTTCCAGAAAGGCCACATATGTGTAGGTGTCACTGAACAGTAGAACAATGTACCACAACTCCAGAGTCTTCCTGAAGGTCTTTTGCAGTCAAGTGGGGGTTCTGATTTGCCTTTCTAACAATCCTATGAGAAGCTGTCTCTTCCAGACCTTCTCTTGACCTTCACTGTTCCTGTTATCTGGCAATTCTTAATTATATTTCAAAATGAGAAAATGGCAACCAGAAAATGTTTTGCTATCTTTTTATAGCCTTCTCCTGTTTTGTGGACCTCACCCATTTTCATTTAGGCAGCTGCTTAGATGAGCCTATGGATGCTGTTTTTGGAGATAAAGTAAGAGGAGTCTGGATATTTATAAAGCTTTGAAATTTGCATCACATGGCCTTTCTTAATGATGATCGTGAACAAGTCTTTTCCTTACAGGCTATTTAAAGTCTGAGACTTTGATCAAAGTTAGCTGAGTGCTCAAATGTCCTTGGGTTGCCATACTTTTGCAAGGTGGTCCTTTAGTTTTTTCACTCCAAAATAATACATTGATATTGCTTAAAATGATCAGGGGTGCCAAAACTTTTGCATGCCACTGTATATGTGCCCTAACAAGCTCTAAAACGTAACAGCTCTAGGGACCCTTATTAAAGGGGTTCTCCGAGTTACATATATTGATGACCTATCCTCAGGATAGGTCATTAATATCAGATCGGCAGGGGTCCGACACCCGGCACCCCCACCGATCAGCTGTTTGAAGAGGAGGCGCACGCCGTATCAGCGCTGCCTCCTCTTCATTGTTTACATGCTGGCCTACACGGGGTTAGTGGTGAGTAGGTGTAATTACACCTCACTGCCCCATTCATTTCTATGGGAAGAATTGCTCCCATACAAGTCTATGGAAGCGATTCTATCCATAGAAATGAATGGGGCAGTTAGGTGTAATTACACATACTCACCACTACCCCGTGTCGGCCAGCATGTAAACAATGAAGAGGAGGCAGCGCTGATACGGCGCGCACCTCCTCTTCAAACAGCTGATCGGCGGGGGTGCCGGGAGTCGGACCCCTGCCGATCTGATATTGATGACCTATCCTGAGGATAGGTCATAAATATTTATAACTCGGAGAACCCCTTTAATCCTTAATCCTAATAGCTGTCCGTTCAACACCAGCAGCCCAAAATAATGTCACCTTGAAACTCCCTTGATGTACTATTACTAGTGATGATCGAGCACCGTGATGCTCGGGTGCTCTGGCCGAACACTAGGTGGTGCTCGAGTGCTCGGCCGAGCACCCGAGTATAATGGAAGTCAATAGGAGAAGACCAGGCACCCCCTGCTCTGCAGAGGGGAGGGTGTCTGGTTCATAGGGAAACACCACAGAAATGGTTTGGGAACAGTATGGGGAGGATGTCTGGATACATCTTGGACAAGTCGCTGCTATTAACGATGATGACCGACTATTACGCCACTTTTACGGAATGACAAAAATACCCCCCCAAAACCCAAGATAACATCGATTTTACAGGAAATATTGTTAGGAAACATATATTTACTTGTACGTTAAGCGCAAGTGCTGCCAAAAATTACACGGATGAGGCACTTCGATACAACTGGTATATCACATAAAGGAGGGCCTCATTCACATTGTGGTATAATTGTGGGACTTTTACACTCATAAAGCCTATGCACAAAGTGAAAAGACTTCAAAAAATTACAAGGAACAAGCACTCCAATACCCCCTTTATTACAGATAAAGGAGTGCTTCAGACACACCCTTGAAAAATTCGGATTGATTGCCTGCTGCTGACACTCAAAAAAATAGGAGTGACAAGCTGCTGCTGAGCTGACCGTGTAAAACATTATGGGTGACATGCATAAGAGCTGACCGTGTAAAAAATTATGGGTGACATGCAGCAGAGCTGACCATGTAAAACATTATGGGTGACATGGAGCAGAGCTGACCGTGTAAAAAATTATGGGTGACATGCAGCAGAGCTGACCATGTAAAACATTATGGGTGACATGGAGCAGAGCTGACCGTGTAAAAAATTATGGGTGACATGCAGCAGAGCTGACAGTGTAAAACATTATGGGTGACATGCAGCAGAGCCGACCGTGTAAAACATTATGGGTGACATGCCACTTAGCTGACCGTCTAAAACATTATGGTTGAGGGCCTGCTGGTAAGATGACCGTGTAAAACATTATGGGTGACATGTCGCTTAGCTGACTGTCTAAAACATTATGGTGCAGGGCCTGCTGGTGAGGTGACCATCTAAAAAATTATGGTTCCAGCCCAGCTGGTGAGCTGACCGTCTAAAATATTATGGTTCCAGCCCAGCTGGTGAGCTGACCATCTAAAACATTATGGTGCAGGCTCAGCTGGTGAGCTGACCGTCTAAACAATTATGGTGCAGGCCCAGCTGGTGAGCTGACCGTCTAAAAAATTATTGTTCCGGCCCAGCTGGTTAGCTGACCGTCTAAAAAACTATGGTGCAGGCCCAGCTGGTGAGCTGACCGTCTAAACAATTATGGTACAGGCCCAGCTGGTGAACTTCAGTGTATTCAATACACCCTAAAAGCCACATTTAAGGTTCCTTCATGTTAAGCCGCTTTAATCTGGTGGAGTAGAAAAGTCAGGGGAAATTCAGGCCTTGTTCATTTTGATAACCGTCAACCTGTCAGCATTGTCAGTTGACAGGTGGATGCGCTTATCAGTAATTATGCCCACAGCGGCACTAAATACCCGCTGACGGCAGGGCAGGCCAGCACCTCCAAGGTGTAGAGTGCCAGTTCGTGCCACGTGTCCAGCTTAGACACCCAATAATTATATGGCACAGAGGGATCGCTGAGGACGTTGACATGGTCAGCTAGGTACT
Organism: Rhinella marina; assembly: GCA_900303285.1. Classification (NCBI taxonomy): domain Eukaryota; kingdom Metazoa; phylum Chordata; class Amphibia; order Anura; family Bufonidae; genus Rhinella; species Rhinella marina. Next base: position 16,027 of record ONZH01017286.1, on the reverse strand, counting down.
CCTTTACCATCTTCCAAAACGTTTCCCTCCTTGTGACACTAGGCCGCTCATCAGGGTGAGGGTGCTGGCGGGGTGTCATGAAACTGTCCCAGGTCTTGGAGACTGTCGCCCTGCCTTTTTTGGAACTGCTGTGTGTTCCCCTCATCTCCCCTCCTCGGTTTCCCAAGGAACTACGTACTCTGCCGCCAGCGTTGTCAGATGGAAATTTTCGGAGCAATTTTTCGACAAGTGGTATTGCAACATTTTACTTGTCCTCTCCACCACAGGAATGAGAGATGAGAAGTTCTCTTTGTAGCGGGGGTCGAGAAGGGTGAACAACCAGTAATCTGTGTTGGCTAATATGCGTATAACGCGAGGGTCACGGGAAAGGCAGCATAGCATGAAGTCAGCTATGTGTGCCAGAGTCCAAACAAACAAGGCTTCGCTCTCCCCACCAGGACCATGACCCTCAATATCTTCCTCGTCCTCTTCCTCCTCTTCGGCCCATCCACGCCGAAGAGATGGTGTAAATGTGGTATGGCTACCCTCCTGGCCGTCTCCTCCTCGTCCTCCTCCTCCAATTTGCGCTGAGAAGACGAACCAAGGGTGGTCTGGCTATCACCCTGTGTAGGGTCTTCCCCCATTTCCACCTCTTCCACGCAGAGCGTCGGCCTTTATTGTGAGCAGTGAGCTTTTTAGTAGACACAGAAGTGGGATGGTTACGCTGATAATTGCATTATCGCCGCTCACCATCTGTGTAGATTCATCAAAGTTGCATAACACCTCACAGAGGTCAGACATCAATGCCCATTCGTCGCTTGTGAAGAGCGGAAGCTGACTAGAAAGGCACCGACCGTGTTGCAGCTGGTATTCTAATACTGCCCTCTGCTGCTCACAAAGCCTGCCCAACATGTGGAAAGTGGAATTTCAGCGCGTGCTCAGGTCGCACAGCAGTCGGTGAGCTGGCAACTGCAAGCGCTGCTGCAGCGTTGCCAGGCCGGCTGAAGCTGTAGGTGACTTGCGAAAATGGGCACACAGGCAACGCACCTTCACCAGTAGCTGAGGCAAATTGGGGTAGGTTTTCAGAAACCGCTGAACCATGAAATTGAAGACATGGGCCAGGCATGGTATGTGTGGGAGGTTGGCCAGCTCCAAAGCCGCCACCAAGTTGCGGCCATTATCAGATACAACCATGCCTGGCTATAGGTTGACTGGCGAGAGCCACAGCTCAGCCTGTTCCCTTATGCCCTGCCATAGCTCTGCGGCGGTATGCTGTTTGTCACCTAAGCAAATAAGCTTCAGCACGACCTGTTGCCGCTTCCCAACTGCTGTGCTACACTGCTTCCAGCTACTGACAGAAGTCTGACTGGTGCTACAAGATGGCAATTCTGCATGGGAAGTGGAGGAGGTGGAGGAAGAGAAGGAGGGGTTGCAGCCGCTACTGTAGGTGGTGGCGGAAATCCGGATGGAAGTAGGGTCCGCAATCCTCGGCGTGGGTAGCCATCCCAGGGTATGACTCGCTCCCTCCACAACATTCACCCAGTGTGCCATCAGGGAAATGTAGCGTCCCTGGTCAGAAGCGCTTGTCCATGTGTCAGTTGTTAAGTGGACCTTGCCAGTAACTGCGTTGGTCAGGGCACGGGTTATGTTTCTGGACACATGCTGGTGTAAGACGGGGACGGCACACTGGAAAAAATAGTGGCGGCTGGGGACTGCATAACAAAGGACAGCCGCCGCCATCAGGCTGCGAAAAGCCTCGGTGTCCACCAGCCTAAACGGCAACATTTCCAGGGCCAGCAATTTTGAAAGTTGCGCATTTACAGCTATGGCCTGTGGGTGGGTGGCAGGGTATTTGCTCTTGCATTCAAATGCCTGGGGTAAGGACATTGAAGTGGATGTGCTGGCTGATGTTTCCTGCGAAGGTCCAGGTGCAGGGCGGGAGGCATCTGGGCCTGCGTCTTGGACAACAGGTAACAGAGGGGAAGAGGAGGCAGTGGTGTGACCTGCAGACACAGATCGTGGACCCAGGCGTTCGGCCCACCTATTAGGGTGCCATGTGGCGGATCATGCTGGTGGTGGTCAGGTTGCTGGTGTTTACGCCCCTGCTCATCTTGGTATGGCACAGGTTACAAATTACAATACGTTTATCGTCAGCACTTTCCTCAAAAAAAGGGAGCTGGCCGCAAGGGGCTGCTCCAGGGAACAGTTGCGGGCGTGGTTGCTGTGGCCTGCCTTCTCCCTTTTGCCACCCTACTGCCTCTTCCAGCCTGTTGCGGTGCTGCGGATCCCTCCCCCTCTGTACTGCTGTCCTCGCTCGGCTTGCCACCTTCCCAGGTTGGGTCAGCAATTTCATCGTCCACCACCTCCTCTTCCACATCCTCACTCTGGTCCTCCTCCTGACATGGTGAACTAACAAGAACCTGACTTAACTGCGTCTCATCCTCATCATCCACCTCTTGAAGCACTAGTTGCCCTTGACTTATTGGCAACTGTGTCTCATCATCATCATGCACCCCGTGAGATGCTACTTGCCGTTCCCCACCGTCATCTTCTTCTGACTGTGGATGCTCGTGAGTTTGGGAATCAGGGCACAATATCTCCTCATGTCCCACTTCAAGTGGCCTTGGCGAGAGGCCCAAGCCAAGGAACGGTGATGAAAAAAGCTCCTTAGAATATCCAAATGTGGGATTACTTCTTTGCCCAGACTCTGCATGGTGGGAGGAAGGAGGATAAGGGTGAGGATGCGGGTGCCCAGATTCTTGGCTACTGAGACTGGACTTTGTGGAAGAGAGGGTGGTGCTGAACTGACTGGAAGCATTATCAGCTGAAATCCAACCGACTACTTGCTCGCACTGGTGTGGCGACAAGAGTTGTGTCTTGCACCGCCCTGCAAACTGTGACATGAAGCTAGGAGTTTTGGATTACTTTGTTTTTTGGGCTCTGCCAGTAGGCACAGTTTCACCGCGCCCAGAGCCATGGCCTCTGCTTTCACCATCAGCATCACGCCCACTTCCCTGTCCCTTTCTGCTCGCCTTGCACATAATATATAGTATATATGCAACTTTGTCACAAGTACAGTAGTGCAGATTTTTATTAAGTGTATGATCAGAAAAATTTCACTGAATGTCAAATATTTTGAATGCGCAAACGTTATAGAGCAGTCGCAAATGAGGAACAGCGGCCTAAATTAGCGGTAGAAAAAATACCAACTGATGTCAGGTATATAGACTTTTGAAAGGTTCTAATACACACGCTGTGCACGTAGTGGTAGTGTCAGGAACACTTGCGTTCTTTTTGCCCCAAAAGAAAAAAAAAATGCAGCCAGATTTAACAATGGACAAATCCTATCCCTACAGTATAAGTTCCACCTTTGCGCAAGTTATACTGCAGACGCAAATGAGGAAATGCGGACTAAATTAACGGTAGAAAAAATACCAACTGATGTCAGGTATATAGACTTTTGAAAGGTAGTGGTAGTGTCAGGCACACTTGCGTTCTTTTTACCCCAAAAGAAAAAAAATGCAACCAGATTTAACAATGGACTTTTGTGTCTTTTGAACAGAACTACTAGCCCTACCTAGCCAAATCCTATCCCTACAGTATAAGTCCCTCCTTGCGCAAATGTTATATAGCAGACACAAATGAGGAACTGTGGCCTAAATTAACAGTAGAAAAAATACCAACGGATGTCAGGTATATAGACTTTTGAAAGGTTTTAATGCACACGCTGTGCACGTAGTGGTAGTGTCAGGCATACTTGCGTTCTTTTTGCCCCAAAAGAAAAAAAATGCAGCCAGATTTAACAATGGACTTTTGTGTCTTTTGAACAGAACTACTAGCCCTACCTAGCCAAATCCTATCCCTACACTATAAGTCCCTCCTTGCTCAAATGTTATACAGCAAGAGGTAAAAGAGGTACTGCGGGCTTAACAGCAGAAATAATAGCAAAGGATGTCAGGTATATAGCATACAGAGAGTAATACAGCATGCAGCAGCTGCACAGGTTGCGTTAATGGCAGGCCACCTAGTGCTATTTTTAACACCCCCAAAATAAAAAAAAATGTTTTCCAGCAAGATAGAATAGCCCTTAAACGGGCTTTTGGGTCGTTTTAGAACAAATACTATCCCTGCCTAGCGTTCTTCCCTTCCTTACACTATCTGTCCCTTCTTGCAACAGCTGTCCCTGGCTCGGTATGAGCCGGTCACATGTCACCGGGTGCTTTATAGCACCCGATGACGTGTTCCCGGCCATCCAGTCAGTGTAATACCAGTAGCAAACATGGCTACTGGGATTACAGTGAATGCCAGCACCTTCCCGCACGCTAATTGGCTAATTAGCGTGCTGGGAGGGCACTCGAGCATGGCGCTCGAGCACACGTGGTGTTCGACTGAACACAGCGTGGTCCCAAGCGCCGCCATGTTCGGCCGAATAACATATTCGGCCGAACATGTTCGCTCAACACTAACTATTATTTCAAGTCGCAAGAAAGGAGTTAAATAAGGTACAAAACATAATATCTGTAACATATGTATATATACAATAGATAAAATGAAGACAGTGCTGTTATAAAATTATACAGTATGCAGTAACTCACTGATTAATTGCTTGACGAACAACTTTACATTGTGGAAATAGTCTGATAGCCAATCAAGAAGTGATTTGATCCATAATAAGTATTATCCAATACAGCAAGCAATTCTTTCTATTTTCTATTGATAATTACAAATTTAAACACCATTGATCAGAATTCATATTTCTTTTCCTCAATGAAGTTGAATTGATTTTTCCAGCTGAAATCCTAAACCTATCTGCAATTGTATCAATAATTATATATCCCCTGCGGATGAGATGAGTTGCAATAGGGAATTTCCAGCAGTTTGGCTCAGGCATAGAGTTTAATGTGACTATGATGTTCAAAGGGAATAGGAACCTCTTTATTAAAGCACTGGAAGAAAAAGCCACACACCAGGTTTTACAGGAGTAGATGAATGGGATAATCCCTTCTCTTATGTAAGATAAGCAGAAGCACAAGTTTTGTATTGATTTACCATGTAATACTAATTACTTCAGGTAAAGTGAAGTCCATCATTCTATAAGTGGGATAAACTAGGTTATCAAGTGATATTCGGATCTTATTAAAGTAGGTTAATAGGATTTTCTGAAGGTTGGAGTAAATGGGAATAGGAGTGCCGCAATATTTTGTGCACACAAAGGTGGCGATAGGAACAAGGACATGGCTGCAATAAGACAAACAATAAGTTTGTAGCTAGTTTTATCCAGTATTTTGCATCAATATTTTTAAGCCAAAATCAAGACCATGCCAAGAACATGGAAGATTTGCAAGATTTCCTTTATTGCTTTTCTATACCAGAATGGATGTGGAGTGTCAAAAGGATAACCAGAAGTCACTAACAGGGGTACTGAAAGTCTCATGAAAGCTAGAGGCAGAAACAAACTGACAATGAACGTTGGACCTCTAGAAGTATGTAAAGGCCATGATTAGGTCATTATTATGTATCACATTCTCATGGCAATGTAACAAAGGTAGCCAGGAATGCAAGGAGGCAGCAGGAGTTGAGGATGGTGTTGTTAAAGTAAGATGAAGTGAGTAATAGTCCCCTGAATTTTTTAGCATGAAAAAAAAGATTGAATATGTGAGTAATAGTTCCCTGAAATTTTAGCATGAAAAAAAAAAAGATTGAATATGTATTTTTTGGGAACCCACAATTTCTTCTCAGGACAGTACCACTGATTGGCAACCAAGATTTGTTTTATCACATATTTTGCCACAGAGTTGAAAATTACAGAAGCAAAGTTTTTTGGAACATGGGGAAATGTATCATGCCTCAGTGGACCCAAAAGTGAATTATGCAGTGCAATAGGAAAGTGGAGAGAATATGGTAGTTTTAAACAATATGTGACTGAGATGATTTATTCAACAACGTAATAGAGCCCCATAAAATGATGAGAGAGCATGAAAAGGCTCAGTCTCCAAGGTGTAAAACTGAGCCTGGGCTGCAGTGTCTATCAGCAAATGTTTTTCGCTGATAAATAGTGGTAACAGTGGATTTTGACCAAAAAAAATGAGTTTTACCAGAGGATTTGGAAATTTTGTTAGTATGTTGAAAATCAGTCCAAAGTAATAGTTCTACCCAATATTCTTGATGTGAACAAGCATACAATCTCAAAAATTGCTCTAAAATTGCACCTTCAGACAAATGTGCACTCTATCTGCCCATTGGTCTGAGAGTGACAGGTGACAGATGTCAGGAGATGCCCAAGGAGTGACAATTAAACCTGCAGAACTTGAAACACTCTACACACCCCTATCAGAAATAGTGTATAAGAGAACTTCATAAATACAAATCAATAATATGAGGTTCTTCGTCTAAAAGATCAAAAGAGTGTCTGCTCATCGATTCTTGTCCTCTGGGTTGTAGGTAAAATCAAAGCATGACAATAACTTTTGGCTGATTTAAGATATTACAAGTTCTTATGGTCTGTTAATAGTGGTGTACCTCTAATAGAGGCAGACCCCACAGCTGCTATAGGGTCCATGGGGAAGGGGGGCCCGTGCAGTGAACCAAAAGCCTTGTCCCTTCATTACATTCAATACAGGCTCCGTTCCAGCTCCAGTCTAGAATCACTCTCATCAGTGGAGAAAGCTAAAGGACCTGTTATAATGTCATCACATGTCCTGTATGTCTAGTAAAGGGACTGTACAGAGAATGGTGTAGTTCCCAGATTAGAAAGGTGCATCTGCCAGGACCTGTGATAATATTATCATCATCACAGGTCCTGACCATCTAGTAAAGGAACTGCACAGAGAATGGTGTTGTTCCTAGACTAGAAAGGTGCATCTGCCAGGGCCTGTATAGACATCATCACAGGTCCTTAATTCTCTCGACAGCATGGAGAAAAACTGCACAATGAGTCCTCAAATGAGACTATAATGGAGTGGTAAGAGGAGGTCCTCCCATTTTCTCTTTGTTTGCCGCCCATTCCCTGTTTTTACTCATATATAGTACTGCAGACAATTACAATTATCACTACCTCATATACCTCATACAGTGACCATGATGTATAACATTTCATTCCTATAGGACTTTTTTTTAAAGCAAATTTCTCTCTCTCTCTCTCTCTCTCTCTTTCTCAGTTGTGTACTGATATGTGAGGTACAAGTTATAATCAATGCAGTATGTACAGATATATAGTATATGCAGCACGGTACTCATATGTAAGGTATGAGGTATAATAGATGTAGTGGTTACAGATATGTAATATTGTATTTATTGTAGTATTTATACATACATAGCTATGTATATAGTATATTCAGCAGTGTACTGATATGTGAGATACAAGGTGTAATTTATGCATTGTACCTCACATATCAGTACACTGTTGTATATACTACTTTTTGTAACACACTGCATCTATTATACCTCATACCTCACATATCAGTACACTGCTGTATATATTGCATCCCTGTAGCCACTGCATCTAGTATACCTTGTACCTCACATATCAGTACACTGCTGGATATACTATATATCATAACACACTGCATCTATTATATGTCTTACTATCTGACCATCCATTCCAACTCCATTCCACTCCATTCTAACTTCTAACAGAAGGCTCTCTCCCTCCAACTCTTCCCTCACTCCACATGACCTGCAAGTCCAAAACAGAAGTGAGAAATTTAAAAAAGGGGACAATGCTGCTGCCAGTGGGGGAGGGGATTGTCAGGGGACAATAATGCTGGGTATTATGTACTTCATGAGGGTATTTATTTGGCGCTGTTGGAGAGATATTTTGTGCTACAACTAGAGATGAGCGAATTTTTCAAAAATTCGACTCGGCTGGTTTGCCGAATTTTCCGAAAAGATTTGCTTAGATCCGAATAAATTCGTTGCAAATCGTGTTAAAAAACGGCTACTTCCGGGCTGCAGATAGCCTGGATAGTGGTGTAAAACACTGTGCCTTGTAGTAAAACGCATAGGGAGTAGTGTTGAGCGACCACTTCTGTGCTCGTATGCTCGGGTGCTCTGGCCGAGCAACCGAGCATAATGTTAGTCAATGGGACTAAACCAGGCACCCCCCGCTCAGAAGAGGGGAGGGTGTCCGGTTAATAGAAAAAGGTCAGAATTGCGGCATCTCCTCTTTTACTCCTTTCACTTGTAAAAGTATGCTAATCAACTGAATTTGTACGCATTTGCGCAGAATGCGTATGCATTAGCGTACAAATGCATATGCATTAGCATACAAATTTGTACACACTAGCATACAATGCGTAGCATTAGCGTACAAATCAACATTACAGTGAATGCCAGCATTGCGCTTGAGTACACTCGGTGTTCTACTGTGGTAGTGGAAGAATACTGTGAGCCAGTGTGACACGCACATAACAGGCTTCTTAGAATCGTTGCACACTTTTATGTATTTGGGCAGTTAAGGGGCCAAAACTCACCAAACAACTCAAGTCTGAACTCAGCCTTACAGGTCAATGTTAGCGCCAGCTATAAAGAATCATGCAGAGGCCCAAGATCCTACTAGAGCGCCAAAAGCGCATGCCTTTTACACCAATTCACTGATTCCACATACATTTCGACAGAACCTGTTCTATTACACGCTTATACAAGCAGAGTTCCCCCAGACAGATTGGAGATAGCAGTGGCAGCAGCATCAGCAGACTATAGAGTGGGCACGACGCAGTGTGGCCAGGGTGGCACAGCATGAGTAGGGCCACAGAGTGGCAGAATGAAAGACCCTGGAAGTGGCAGCAGCAGTGGAAGTAGTAGTACAATTTGGAGGCCACAGAGTGGCACAATGACCTAATTTTGACGTAGCGGCAGCTAGGAGACGACATGTGGAGTCGGCGGCAGAGACAGCAGCATCAGGCCGGAGAGTGGCATGATGACATACCCTGAAGAGCAGACTGTAATAAAAAATTCTCGTCCTTTTGGTTAAGATCAACTGTCGCATATGTTCTTATCAGTATCGGGGCTGGTTATGCCAGCGGACGGGAACGTAAGACAGAGGAGGTGCAGTGAAGGCTCCAGCTTTGCCTTGACAAAATGTCAGTATTGACCCAAGACGCCAAGAAAGTTCGGAGTTCCATTTTGAGATCGAGCTGGCGGTCTACAGGGAGCTGAGCTACCACCTGTGGGAGCCCCTGCCTCTCGCCTCCCCCATGCTCATCGCTGAGTGTCCCGGGGGCCGGAATCGTTTACTTTTAAAAATTTGAGTGTTCAAAACAAACAGGGTTTCCTGTGTACTTGAGCTTTGAATAATGGAATAGGACTACAGAACATACCAAAAATTTATGACTGACATGCTGCTGCAGAGGAGAGTAACAATAACAGCAGCTGCAAGAGGCAGCAGTCAAACAAATTTCAAGGCAACAGAGTGGCGCCGTAACAAAAGCTGCAAGAGTCAGCAGTCAAACAAATTTCAAGGCCACAGAGTGGCACCGTAACAGAAGCTGCAAGAGGCAGCAGTGGAATACATTTCAAGGCCACAGAGTGGGAGAGGCAGCAGGAGTCGTATTAATTTTAATGAGACAGAATGGCACAGTGACATACCCTGGGAGAGGCAGCAGCAGTCATAAAAATTTAAATGCAGCATACCGTAGAGTGGCACAATTACATAATTTGGACCTAGCAGCAGCTAGAAGACAGCGTGTGGAGGCGGTGGCAGCAGCTTCAGGCGACAGAGTGGCACAATGACAGACCCTGAAATGGCAGCAGCATGAATAGGCCACAGATTGGCACAATCAAAGACCCTGGAAGTGGCAGCAGCAGTCGTTAAAATTGGAAGGCGACAGAGTGGCAGAATGACAGACCCTGGAAGTGGCAGCAGCATGAGTAGGCCAAAGAGGGGCACAATGACAGACCCTGGAAGTGGCATCAGCATGAGTAGGTCAAAGAGGGGCACAAAGAGAGACCCTGGAAGTACCAAAAAATTCTCTTCCTTTTGGCTAAGATCAACTGTGGCATATGTTCTTATCAGTATAGGGGCTGGTTATGCCAGCGGACGGAGGACAGAGGAGGTGCAGCGAAGGCTCCAGCTTTGCCTCGACTGTGACAAAATGTCAGTATTGACCCAAGACGCCAAGAAAGTTCGGAGATCTAGCTGGCGGTCTGCAGGGAGCTGAGCTACCACCTGTGTGAGCCCCTGCCCCTCGCCTCCCCCATGCTCATCGCAGAGTGTCCCGGGGGCTGGACTCGTTTACTTTTAAAAATTCGAGTGTTAAAAAAAAAAAAGGTTTCCTGTGTACTTGAGCTTTGAATAATGGAATAGGACTACAGAACGTACCAAAAATTTATGACTGACATGCTGCTGCAGAGGAGAGTAACAATAACAGCAGCTGCAAGAGGCAGCAGTCAAACAAATTTCAAGGCAACAGAGTGGCACCGTAACAGCAGCTGCAAGAGGCAGCAGTGGAATACATTTCAAGGCCACAGAGTGGGAGTGGCAGCAGGAGTCGTATTAATTTTAATGAGACAAAATGGCAAAGTGACATATCCTGGGAGAGGCAGCAGCAGTCATAAAAATTTAAATGCAGCATACCGTAGAGTGGCACAATTACATAATTTGGATCTAGCGGCAGCTAGAAGACAGCGTGTGGAGGCGGCGGCAGCAGCATCAGGCGACAGAGTTGCACAATGACAGACCCTGAAGTGGCAGCAGCATGAGTAGGCCACAGATTGACACAATCAAAGACCCTGGAAGTGGCAGCAACAGTCGTTAACATTGGAAGGCGACAGAGTGGCAGAATAACAGACCCTGGAAGTGGCAGCAGCAAGAGTAGGCCAAAGAGGGGCACAATGACAGATCCTGAAGTGGCAGCAGCATGAGTAGGCCACAGATTGGCACAATCAAAGACCCTGGAAGTGGCAGCAGCAGTCATTAAAATTGGAAGGCGACAGAGAGGCAGAATGACAGACCCTGGAAGTGGCAGCAGCATGAGCAGGCCAAAGAGTGGTAACAATGACAGACCTTGGAAGTGGCATCAGCATGAGTAGGCCAAAGAGGGGCACAATGACAGACCCCTGGAAGTGGCAGCAGCAGATGTAGGTCCAAAGGGCAAAAAGAGAGACCCTGGAAGTGGCAGCGGCAGTCGTTAAAATTGGAATGGGACAGAGTGGCAGAATGACAGACCCTGGAAGTGGCAGCAGCATGAGTAGGCCAAAGAGTGGCACAAAGAGAGACCCTGGAAGTGGCAGCAGCATGAGTAGGCCAAAGAGGGGCACAAAGGAAACCGTGGAAGTGGCAGCGGCCAGTCGTTTAAAATTGGAAGGCGACGAGTGGCACAATGACAGACCCCTGGAAGTGGCAGCAGCATGAGTAGGCCAAAGAGGGGCAGCACAAGAGACCTGGAAGTGGCAGTGGCAGTCGTTAAAATTAGAAGGCGACAGAGTGGCACAATGACAGAACCCTGGAAGTGCCAGCCAGCATTAGTAGGCCAAAGAGGGGCACAATGACAGACCTGGAAGTGGCAGCAGCATAAGTAGGCCAAAGAGGGGCACAGTGACAGATCCTGGAAGTGGCAGCAGCATGAGTAGGCAAAAGAGGGGCACAAAGAGAGACCCTAGAAGTGGCAGCAGCATGAGTAGGCCACAGGGTGGCAGAATTAAAGACCCTGAAGTGGCATCAGCATGAGTAGGCCACAGATTGGCACAATGACAGACCCTGGAAGTGGCAGCAGCATGAGTAGGCCACAGATTGGCACAAAGAGAGACCCTGAAAGTGACAGCAGCAGTCGTTAAAATTGGAAGGCGACAGAGTGGCAGAATGACAGACACTGGAAGTGGCAGCAGCATGAGTAGGCCAAAGAGGGGCACAATGACAGACCCTGAAGTGGCAGCAGCATGAGTAGGCCACAGATTGGCACAATCAAAGACCCTGGAGTGGCAGCGGCAGTCATTAAAATTGGAAGGCGACAGAGTGGTAGAATGACAGACCCTGGAAGTGCAGCAGCTTGAGTAGGCAAAAGAGGGGCACAATGACAGACTGAAGTGGCAGCAGCATGAGTAGGCACAGATGGCACAATCAAAGACCTGGAAGTGGCAGCAGCAGTCGTTAAAATTTGGAAGGCGACAGAGTGGCGAATGACAGACCCTGGAAGTGGCAGCAGCAAGAGTAGGCAAAGAGGGGCACAATGACAGACCCGAAGTGGCAGCAGCCATGAGTAGGCCACAGTTGGCACAATCAAAGACCCTGGAAGTGGCAGCCAGCAGTCATTAAAATTAGAAGGCGACAAGAGTGGCACAATGACCCAGACCTGGAGTGGCAGCAGCATGAGGGGCCAGGGGGCAAACAATGAAGACCCTGGAAGTGGCAGCAGCATGATTGGAATGCGAAAGTGGCAAATGACAGACCCTGGAAGTGCAGCAGCTGAGTAGGCCAAAAGTGGAGAGACCCTGTTGCCAGCAGTAGGAGAGACCCGTGGAAGTGGCAAGTCGTTGGCACAATGCACCCAGTGGCAGCAGCATGAGTAGGCCAAAGAGGGGCACAAAGAACCCTGGAAGTGGCTGGCAGTCGTTAAAATTGGAAAAGGCCAATGAAGACCCTTGAGTGGCAGCAGTATGAAGGCCAAAACCCAGACTCTGGAAGTGGCAGCAGCATGAGTAGGCCAAAGAGTGGCACAAAGAGACCCTGGAAGTGCAGTGGCAGTTGTTAAAATTGGAAGGCACAGAGTGGCACAATGACAGAGCCTGGAAGTGGCAGCAGCATGAGTAGGCCAAAGAGGGGCACAAAGAGAGACCCTGGAAGTAGCAGTGGCAGTAGTTAAAAATTGGAAGGAGACAGAGTGGCACAATGACACCCTGGAAGTGGCAGCAGCTGGACAGACCCTGGAGTGGCAGCAGCATGAGTAGGCCACAGATTAGCACAATCAAAGCCAAGTGGACAGCGGCAGTTGGTAAAATGGAAGGCGACAGAGTGGCAAATGACGACCCTGGAAGTGGCAGCAGCGTGAGTAGGCCAAAGAGGGACCAATGACAGACCTGGAAGTTTGCAGCAGCATGAGTAGGCAAAGAGGGGACAAAGAGAGGACCCTGGAAGGCAACGGCAGTCGTTAAAATTGGAAGGCGACAGAGTGGCAGAATGACAGACCCTGAAGTGGCAGCAGCAAGAGTAGGCCAAAGAGGGGCACAATGACAGACCTTGGAAGTGGCAGCAGCATGAGTAGGCTAGAGAGAAGTGGCACAAAGGGGGCACAAATGACAGACCCTGGAAGTGGCAGCAGCATGGTAGGCCAAAGAGGGCACAATGACAGACCCTGAAGTGGCACAGCATTGAAGGCCACAGAGTGGCGCAATTACATAATTTGGACGTAGTGGCAGCTAGGACACAGCGAGTGGAGGCAGCAGCAGCAGCATACTGTAGAGTGGCACAATTACATAATTTGGACCTAGTGGCAGCTAGAATACGACGTGTGGAGGCGGTAGCAGCAACAGCATCCCAGAGAGTGGCACAAGTACATAATTTGGACCTAGCAGCAGCTAGGACACAGCGTGTGGAGGCAGCAGCAGCAGAATTCCGTAGAGTGGCACAATAACATAATTTGGAGGTAGCGGCAGCTAGGACACAGCGTGTGGAGGCGGCGGCAGCAGCATGAGTAGGCCACAGAGTGGCACAATTACATCATTTGGAGATAGCGGCAGATAGGACACAGCGTGTGGAGGTGACAGCAGCATGAGTAGGCCACAGAGTGGCACAATTACATACCTCCCAACTTTTGAAAATTGCAAAGAGGGACAATGTGTGCGGCGCGCATCACGGCAGTTTTTTTATACTAGGCCACGCCTCTAACTCCGCCCAAATCATAATTACTGGAGCCCCTGTGGCCTTTTTTTTTTCTTGCACTTCAATGTCCATATAAATATTAACACATAAATCATCAGATTATAGATATTTTAAGGTCCAAATTGCACCATATAATGGAGATATTGTCTAATATACAGATAAAAACCAAACAGATAGCTTAGTAAGGAGCAATTTAGTAAATTTATTAATGTACATTTATGCATTAAAGGGGACAGCACGAAAGAGGGACATTTAAGGAGTAAAGAGGGACAGGGGGACTTGGATCAAAAAGAGGGACTGTCCCTCCCAAAGAGGGACACTTGGGAGGTATGCAATTTCATAATTTGGATGTAGCGGCAGCTAGGACACAGCGTGTGGAGGCGGCAGCAGCAGCATCAGGCCACAGATGACATAGCCTGGAGGTGACAGCAGTAGCTGCATGAGGAGACCTGATGAGATGGCAGCAGCATCAGAAGGCTACATATTGGGTCAATGACAGAGTGGAGAGGTGAGTGGCAATACCAGACACTGGTAAAGATGCTGGGTGGTAGAAGGAGCAGTTGGTAGATGTGTGGCATCAGGCGGGTGGCAGCATCATAAGAGTGGCTGAGGCAGGTAGCCTGAACATACAGTCTCATTTGCCAAGGTTTGGGTTGATGCATCATGGCTGATCTAATCTGACCATAGGCGTTGGTGGGTGGAAATCCTGGCTGATCCACCCTGATTCATCTTGACAAAGGTGAGTTTTTCCACATTTTGGAAGGACAGGCGAGTTCTCGTTGGGGTAACTATGGCCATCGCCGCACTGAACACCGGCTCTGATGCCACACTACTAGACGGGCAGGACAGCTTCTCCAGGGCAAACTCGGCCAGTTGCGGCCACAAATCCAGTTTAGCTGCCCAGTAGTCCAGAGGATCTTCAATGGGGGTGGCAGGTGCTATCCAAGTAGGCCACCACCTGCTGGTTCAGGGTCTGCTCCTGGTCTACCTGCTGCTGTTGCTGAGTACTTTCCGCACTTGGTGGGGTGAAGAAGCTGCTCATCAGTGACTCAAGACTCAAAGTGCTGCTGAGTAGCTGGTACTGCCTCCTAACCCCCCACCCCCCACAGCAGCCGTGGCAGTGGTACGTGAGCGCTGAGGGGCCTCCCGGTCAGACCTGCGAGAGGATGGACAACGACGCAGATAGGCAGCAGCCAACTGACTATGTAGGATGTCTCTATGGTACTTTAATTTGTCCTCCCTCTCAGCAGGTGAAAAAAAGACCCCCATTTTAGATTGGTAGCGAGGGTCCAAGAGGGTGGAGAGCCAGAAGTCATCTCTCTGCCGGATGGTGACTATTCGGCTGTCGTAAGCACGTCGTAACTACGTAAGCAAATGAGCATGCATAGGGCCATTTGCGCAAGTGATTCAGAGGGACTCCCTGCCTCCAACTCCACTGTATACTGCCATGGTGTCTCTGGGTCATCTGCCTCATCTTCCTCTACCTCCTGTGGCTGCTCCTCCTCCTCCTCTTTCTGTCCCCTGGTAGAAACACCACTAAATGCTTGTGCTCAATGTCTCTCCTCCTCCAGTTCAGCCCACACCAGACTCATGTGGCCGTGAGATGCAGTCTCCACGTCTCCAGTCCCCTGACCAGAAAGATTTTGCAGCACCTGTTCCAGGACATGAAGCAGTGTAATGACGTTGTTCATACCGTAGTCCTGCGACTGACAAATAACGTGGCCTCTTCAAAGGGCGCTGAGCAAGCGGCAGGTGTCACGCATGAGCTCCACTGGCTGACATCAAAATTACACAGGGGAGTACTCCTGTCCGCTTGGACATTAAGAAAATCGTTTATGGCCTTTCTCTGTTTCGTACCAGTCTGTCCAACATATGGAAGGTTAATCCAACGGGTGGAAACGTCACATATCAGCCTATGTTGGGGATGCCATTCTGCCCTGCAGCTCAAGGGGTTGTGCTTGTGGTGTAGGAATGGCTGTGCATGCAAAGTTTCCTGGCCATTTTTAGAATGTTTTGCAGTTGGGTATAAGACTTGAGGAACGTTTGAAACCAGATTAAATATGTGCGCCATGCAGGGCGCATGGCTCAGCCCTCCTTGGCGCCGCGGACCCATGTTCTTTCGTTATCTGTCCACCATGGTTCGATTTTTAGTTGTTGTGGAGAAACCTGCAATCGATTTCTTCTTCATGACGGGAGCAGTTCCTCTCTCTATGTGACTTCGTTCACCCAGGCAAA
>ONZH01017285.1:0-40718 GCA_900303285.1 Rhinella marina | reverse complement strand
GCAGCTTCATGTAAGTGTAAACATATTTAATTAATTTTTAATCAGGCTATGTGGGAGTGAGCTGCAAGTGATATAAGAGCACTAGTGGTTAGGAATGGGATCCAGCCCCAAACTATTCAGATGTATCAACATCAGCAATTACAACTGTTCATTTGAGTTGAATGAAATGCCATTATTTAATGTTTTTTTACAGCTGCTGCACCACAGGGGCCCTCTACCCGCCTCAACCCAGCCACAGAGGAGCCCAGCCCCTCCAACAGCCCCAGGGTAGAAGGTAGGTAGACTGCCGAGACTGACCTCTCTAAACCCCCCACCAAACCACCCTTGCAGCCGGCAATAAAACACACAACACCTTAAGTTGGGTATGGGTCGGTCACAGCTTATTTTCTTATCTTATTCCAAAACTTCACTTGTTGACCATAAACACCATACCCTGAGTATTGAAGCGCTATGCCCACAGCGTTCTGTGGGCAAGTCTGCCTTCTTCTCCATCTGAAATCGTCAACCGACCTCTGCTGTGACTTGAAATGTAAAACACTGAAACAAACCAGAAATGAATCAAAAAGTAAAGAAAACTATGAAATAATGGGGAAGGGAGGGTGGGAAGCTTTCAGTGAAGATGCTGGAGAAAGAGGCCGTCCCCCTATCAGGGCCATTCTTTTAACCCCTTAGCCACTACCACCACCTCAGCCAACCAGGACGCAGGGGTGTTGGTAAAAGAAACACCTCTCGCTGGTAATATAGAACAGTGTCCACAAGAGAAACACCCCACGGGCAGAACCATTTTTTTCCCCTTGCTGCAGGCTGAGTTTTTAACCCTTTAATGCACCACCGCTCGTCAGTCATAGACGCCTTCACTTAGCACCTCGGCGTCCGCTAAAAATCAAAAGTGTAATTGTGGAACTCTGACTTCAAAATAGAATCTAACTTATGCTTTATCTTTTGTAGCTCCAACCGTCAGGGAGGCTGAGTTTTCCCCAGGACCCTGGGAGGACCACGCCGTATGGGTGTCTAGTAAGTACAAAAGCCATAATCCACAGAAGTGAAATATTCTCAAGCACTAGGATCATGTCACCCAACATGTTATGAAACTAGACTGTGTACACATTATATCCCAAGTGGTTAGTGAAGCCGACATTTCACAATAATTTTAAAATCAAGGTAGTGAAAGAAGTAGAAACTTGAGTTACACCCAAAATATGTAAGAAAAAGGTACAATACATCACATAATATTATAGTACATTTGGCAATCTCTTTTTAACAAAGCGAGAAACAGCCCTGACCTCACATAGATCCAGAGATCTGCCCCAATTACTCTGCTACATCAAGCTGGTTACTCAAGGGTAGTGTGACTAGTGTCTATTCTGCTGCATGTCAAGACTCCTGTCCATCTCTCCCTATCACAGCTCAGGACAGGAGGCAGTTGAAGATTAAACTGAGCAAGTGCGGCCTTCTTAGTGAGCAGTTCTAAGAAATAAAAAGAAAAATTGCTCAATAAAGATACATTTCACTGAATAACAGAGTCAGTTCTATTAGATAACAAAATTTTTATGACATGTGCAGTGACCGGGTGCCGTGGTTGCTACGGGGGCAAGCCTTTCCTCCTCCAGGCCCTCTAAGGTGATTTTCCTTTATGTCCCAGTGGTAGGAGTGCCAAGGGGTATTTAGGCCACGCAAGTCTTTGGTGGGATTGTCACGGTGTTCCTAACTTGTAAGACGAACAGGCCCCAGGCGGTGGCTCCGGCTGCAATAAATTTACTAGTAGTAGTAATTGAGGTCGTCAGGTGGGAATGATGCGCAGACTTTATGACTGGTCCAACGTAGTTTTATAAATGAACTTTGAATGTAGATGACTCCAGTTCATCCTTCAGCTTGGTGTCCATCAAGTGCAGCTATTGCTTATACTTGGCAGATGCTTGGAAATTCAGATTTCAGCCTTCCTGTTCTAGCTGAGGTTACCTACTAAGTTGGCTTCCATGAGAGTGGTGTATGCCTTATTGCAGGCTATATTACTCTGTCTTAGGGTACAGCAGAGCTGAAGGTGCTCCACTGTCCTGCACATGTCTCCCTGATCAGGGTAAGAGGACAACTCCCTAACTAACTGTCATTTCCTCCTCACTGCAGGAAGTTGGAATAACTTAAACTTCTCTCCAGCGTGGGGGTCAGAATGGACTAAGGGACCGCACCATTCTGGTAAAACTACATCTGAATCTGCCATAGTATTTAACTGACACCTGCTGGTCCACCAGATACATATAATGGGAAACAGTTGCATAACATTGAATATAATACATATTAATGCTGGTGATGACATCTATGCACAGAATTACATTTCTAGAGTAGCACACAGATATAAGCTGGTTACGCAGAGTTGTAACACTACTCTGGGGTGTTACACATGCAACTGCTAAAGTATTCAGATCCAGGTGCTGCTTTTAAATTTTTGAATATTTTTCGTGGGACAACCGCTTTAACTTGATATTACTAATTATATTACTGTTTCCACCCTACAGAATACCCACAGATTTCGAGGTGGAGGCCACCGTACGACGCTTTGGAGAAAAGCTCTATGCTGCCTCCCGCCTCCTACGCAGCCTCCAGCTGGACCACCAGGAGCTGCGACATATGATGGCCACAAGACGTCAAAGTCCGGCATAATTTTTTTCTTTCTTTATTTTTTGTATTTATTTTGATTTAAAAGTTCTAAAGTTATTATTAATATTATTATTATTATTTACTTAAATAATTTTTAAGAAACCTGTGTTTCGATTGTTTTTTTAAACCTTTCACCCCTTCCTGACATACTGTGAAAAAATATTTTTAGGAACATATATTGACTTGTACGTAAGGCGCAAGTGCTGCCCACAAATTACACGGAACAGGCACTCCAATACAACGGGTATAAGAAAGGGCCTCATTCACATTGTGGAACAATTGTTCTTGTCGTGGGACTCATACACTCATAAAGCCTATGCACAAAGTGACAAGTCTGCCCAAAATTACAAGGAACAGGCACTCCGATACACCTTTTATTACACATAAAGGAGGGCATCAGACACACCCGTGAAAAATTAATATTGATGGCCTGCTGGTGAGCAGACCCTTGAAAACATTATGATTGAGTGCCTGCTGGTGAACAGACCTTGAAAACATTATGGTTGAGGGCCTACATGAGAAAACAGTGTATCCAATACACCCTAAAAGCGTTCAGCCACTTTCCTGTGGTGGAGTAGCGAAGTCAGGGGAAATCCAGGCCTTCTTCATCTTGATAAGCGGCAACCTCAAAAAACACGCTTAATATTACACGCTAAAGATTTAGGTTACAGAGGCTGTTTGCCCTGGGTAAAAATTGTGTTTTCAGAGAGGCTGTTGGCCTTCCTTAACAATTGTGGTTAGAGAGGCTGTTTTCCCTGGATAAAAATTGAGTTTAGAGAGGCCGTTGGCCTTCCTTAAAAATGGAGGTTAGAGAGGCTGTTGGCCTTCCTTTAAAATTGTGGTTAGAGAGGCTGTTGGCCTTCCGTAAAAATTGTGGTAAGAGATGCCCATGAAAAATTTTATTAAAAATTTAAAAAAAAAAAGCTTGGTGTGGAACAGACCCTTTGAAAAATTATGGTTGAAGGCCTGGTGGTGAACAGACCCTAAAACATTATTTTTCAGGGACTGGTGGTGAACAGACCCTTGAAAACATTATTTTTGAGGGACTGGTGGTGAATAGACCCTTGAAAACATTATGTTAGAAGGCCTGGTGTGGAACAGACCATTGAAAACAATATTTGTGAAGGCCTGGTGGTGAACAGACCCTTAAAAACATTATTTTTGAGGGCCTGGTGGTGAACCAGTAGGGTTAAGAAGAGACAAGTTGAGGAGGAGGAGGCAGCACTTGATTGCACCCAGTATGTTTCTAAATAGATAATTGACGGTGGGGGCATTAGTAGGAGCAGTATTCTTTTGGACCCAGAAGGGCCTAGTACAGAGAACTGAAGTTGGAAGCTAAGAATATGCACGCTTGTAAAAATCAGTTTTTATACACGACAAAATGTTGATGTCGAGTTCAGCACAGGACAGTCAACGTTAAAAAAAACCCTCTAACATTACAGCTAGTCTAGTAGGATACGGATACGGTGAAATAGACAGACAACCTCACCCACAGAATCTATGAGGTAAAGAAAGGACATTTAAAAAGGCACAGATTCAATAAGGCTTTATGCTAGTTCCATTATCCAAAAATACGTGTCCAATTTTCAAGAAATAGACACCTCACTGGCACTCGCTTTACAAATTGACGCAACTACTCTGGTGTAAAACCTGTTGAATCTGGGCCTATGGCTGTTGGCAAGACATATATATATATATATATATATATATATCTTTGTTTTATGTTAGTTTTATGCCCTAACCAAGTGCAGCGCCCAACCCAATGGATGTATGCTTTGGTGTTTTTATTGTGCTGTCACCAGCTGGCTTAAAGGATAATTCCGGGAAATTTATAAGGCCCCATTCACATGAGCGTAAGTGAATGGGGCCGTATCTATCTGCAAAATTGCGGATAGATATGGCCCCATTCACTTACGCTCGTGTGAATGGGGCCTAAATTTCTGGGTCAAATAAGGGCACAGAAAGTAATTAATTGCCTGAACTTATCTTTTAAAGTGGGTAGTGGAAAAACCTCTGATGGGGTATGGGAGTGACCTTCCCGCCCTCTCTGTGGTCACTCCCAAAAAACCTCACCCTACGGGTACCTACACATGGGGCTGCGGGTCTGCTGAGTAAAATCCACAGGGCATTTTTACACCGTTCACCAAACGGCGTTCAGTACTATGGTGCCGTCCGGACATACGCAGTTCTACGCTGAACTGGGTATTTGTGTCCAGCCTCATAGTACTGAAGGTGGCATAAAATCAGCCAACAATGCGCTGTGGATTTTAGGCAGCAGAGAACCCCAAAAAAGCATCCCATTGTAAAGGCACCCGTAAATAAGGCAAGTTAACCTGCCTTTCAGCAACTGTTTGTTGCTGTAACTAACTGTGGAGGTTTTTTATATCACAGCTGAAGGACAGCAGCCTCCGTGATATATACCCCATAGACAGCCTTATTCCACGCGTGACTGCATGAGAGGCGTTAAATCATTCGCACAGAGAAGAACCCCATCGGGATTTGCGGTGCGAGATTTTACTACTCTCATGATATCAACAAAATACCTCAAGAACAGTTAGTACCCGCTCACAAAAACAGTGAGTAGTGTTCCTTGGCACGGGTGCCAGGGATAGAACCCCACGGCTATAGTTCACAAAAGGTGAAATCCCCACTTTGTGAAGCACAGTCGTTGGGGATTATTTTAGGGATGGTACTGTTCTTGGCGGTATGGGTTGGACGGTGCACCGGTGTGAGGCATTAAGCTGGTGTGGAGATGTTAAATGGCCAACAACCCATGTGCATTAAATTTGGAGATGGGGTTCTGTTTATTTAAATGTATCAGAATGAAGTAGGGAATTTTTAAGGTGATTTTTTTTTTAAATTGGGGTCTAAGGGGTGAACATTACTTAATAAGTTAAATTACGGATTTTTACGTTGGGCACATATTTGGGATCTTAAGGTCATTTTCTTGGACACACGGATTGCCATGCAAGACGGGTGACTGATGACTTAGTCATTCACATCAGGCAGGGGGTGGTATAATCCGATGTAATCCAGGCACGATTCATCTTTATAAAAGTCAGCATCTCACACTGTGGCAAGAGAGCCTCGTTCTTTGCGGTGTTACGATGTTACCCGCCACACTGAACACCCTCTCTGACGCGACACTACTGGCTGGGCAGGACAGCAGAGCCAAAGAAAACTCTGCCAGTTGAGGCCAAATGTCCAGTTTCTCTGCCCAGTACTGCACGGGGTCGGTGACACTTTGGGGCAGAGTACAATCCAGGTAGGCAGTGACCTGGTGGGTGAGCTCATGCTGGTCAACGCCATGAGTCCGGTGTTGTGTCCCTTCTTCAGCAGCTGGCTGCATGAAATCGCTCATCAGTGATTGGAGGCTGTAGCGACTTCTCACGCCTCCACTAGTGGTGGTGGTAGTGGAGCGCGCTGGTTCCCCCCGAGCGGATGTTGTCTGGGAACCTGGCTGGTCTCGATGGTAAGTAGAGACCAGCTGTCGGGTGAGTAGGTCCCGGTAGTACCCCAGTTTTGCCTCCCTCTCTGATGGCGGAAAAAATTCTGCCATTTTGCGGCGGAAGCGAGGGTCCACCAGGGTTGGCCAGCCAGTATTGGTCCCTCTGTCGGATGTCCACAATCCGGCTGTCACTCCTCAGACACTCCCGCAGGCACCTTTCCCATCTGCACCAAGGACAATGAGCGCCTCTCCTCTACAATGTCCTCGGTATAGTTTAAGGGTCTGCTGGGGTCTTCCTCCGCTTCCTCTACCACCTCATCCTCCATCTCCTCCTGTGATTGAGAGGCAGAGAAGCCAGGTGGCGGTGTGTGGAATGGCTGGGCATGGACATCTTCCTCCTCCTCACCCTCCATCTGAACTTCATCCATCTCTGGGCTCAAGGCGATGTTCAGCCTTGGAGTGGTGGCCTGGGGAATCCTCGCTGATGATGGTTTTCAGCGCACTTTCCAGAACATGGACGAGTGGGATGATGTCGTTGATCCCATAGTCATTCCTGCTCACAAACAAAGTGGCGTCCTCAAAAGGGATCAACAATTGGCAGACTTCACGCATCATCTGCCAGTGTGTGACTTGGAAGTCGCAGTGTGGCGTGAAGCTGCCTGACTGCCCCATGAGGTAGTCTGTAATGGCTGACCTTTGCTCGTACAGGCGGTCCAGCATATGGAGGGCAGAATTCCAGCGTGTTGGCACGTCGCAGATTAGCCGATGTTGGGGCAGACTGCGCTGTCTCTGGATCCTGAGCAGGGTGTTCCTTGCAGTGTAGGAGTGGATGAAGTGTTTGCACACTCTGCGTGACATCCTCATAAGGTCTTGTAGTGCAGGAAAAGATAGAAGAAACCTGTGCACTATGAGGTTTATCACATGTGCCATACAAGGTGTTTGACTCAGCCCTCCCTGCTGCACTGCAGAGACAATGTTCCTCCCATTGTCTGCTACCACACTTCCCACCGTTAGTTGACATGGGGTCAGCCATTGATCTACCTCCTCCCTGATGGTCCGGAGGAGCTCCTGCCCACTGTGTCTCCGTTCACCCAGGCTCACCAAATGGAGGACAGCCTGAGAGCGCCGGGACTGACATCGGTGGTAAGACACCGGGGCAGGTTGGACTGCAGTAGAAGCGGCGGATGTTTGCAAGGTGGTGGAGGCAGAACTTCTGCTTCCCGATGCTGGCCCCCTAAAGCACCGTGGAGGTGACAGTGGCAAGAATGGGCCAACTTCCTGATGGTCTTCAGGGAGGATGTTGACCCAATGGGCAGTAACAGACATGTACTGCCCTTGGCCATAATTTGAGGACCAGACATCAGCACTCAGGTGCACACTCTTGGACACTGAGAGTCCCAATGAGTCGCCCACCTTTTTCTGCACATAACTGTGCAGTGATGGGATAGCTTTTCCAGAGATGTAGTGGCAGCTGGGGACTCACCATCTGGGGTGCGCACACGCCATGAAATCCCTGAAGGCTGGAGTCCACGAGGTTGAAGGGCAGGGACTGAAGCACCAGCAGCTTAACCAGGTGTCCGGTCAGTTTCTGGGCCATGGGATGGCTGCTGGAATACACCTGACGTCTGCCCATGGACTCAGTCAGGGATTGCTGCCTCATTAGCGGTGTACATGGCAGTGACAATGTGCTGCTGCTGGCAACTGAGGCTGACGAGCCCTGAGTTCCAGTGAGAGGATGCTGCATGATGGGATCTGCAGTGTATGGTGCATCCTGACAGGAGGTGGTATTGGGGTCTGGTTCTTCCAGGCCTGTTGGTGTTGCCTTTCCATATGCTTTCTCATGGATGTTGTCCCGAGATTATCACCCCTACCACGACTGACCCTATCATTGCACAGCAGGCATAAAGCGATATGCCTATCTGTCCCCAGGCGGAAGAACTGCCGGACGACTGAGGACCGTGGTTTGCTGACAGCCACGGGGGGTCTTGCTGGCTGTTGACTGCCACTGCTGCCTGAGGGTGCCCTCTCAGGACCAAGGCTTTGAGAGGGTGATCTTTGCCTGGTAGCTTCTCTTCTACCCCTCCCTCTTGTGCCTCGGTTGCTTGCAAGAGTGGGATGTTGCTGCGTCGGTGGCACCTCTATTTCCTCCACCAATGATGCTGAGGATAATGCTGCTTAAGGGCGCCACGTCCGATCAGCGACATCATCATCAAAGTCAGGACCACTGCTACTTTCCTCCGGTGGCTGGGACAGGACATCAGGTGTGGCACTGGATGCCCCTCCCTGGCTCTGTTGACTGCTTACAGCCAACACCTCCTCTGGAGTCTCAGTACGTTCCACCCGCTGACTTTGGTGGACTTCCTCCTCCTCCTCCTCCTCATCACTAAAAGTGGTAGAGACTCCAAGGGCAGATCAAGGTTTGCAAAGAGTTCCCTGGCAGAAGGTGCCCCAAAGGAGAGTGGCATTCTAATAACAGGGGACGGGGCAGAGGACTCTCGCTGACCGTCCCATGTAAGGGTGGTGTCGGATGATCCAGCCGATGCCTGACTCCTCGTTTGGGAGCTTTGGGCGGTGGAACTGGAGGATTGGGTAAGCCAATCTATAACCGCTAGCTGTGTGGTTCTTACTTGACCAGTGGCCGTCAGGGGTAGCTGCACCCTGCTGCCACGCCTGTCACCCCGGCTGCCACCGGGCCTGGTGCTGCCACTTCTCCTACCCTCACCGCCTGGTGTTGCACTCCTTGCCTGGGAAATGCTGGAAGTAGGACGTTTGGACATATTTTTATTGTGTGGGGGGAAATTAAATTATGTTTTTTTTTATACTTTTTTAAACTTTATTTATTTTTTTTTTTTAAACTTTTTTTTTTTTTTAAACTTTGTTTATAATTTTTTTTGGAGTTTTTTTTAACCTTTTTTTGGTGTGGCTAAACGGGGTTGACGGCACCCAGCTGAGCAGCAACGTGTAGCGTGTACGGTCACGGAACAGGAATGCTACCTGTCCTGTCTCTTCTCTCACTATTTTTTTTTTCTCACCCTATCTCTCCCTAGATGTCACAATTTTTTTTATTTATATGACTTCCTCTCCCTATCTCTACCTATCTCTTGCTTTCTCAGCCTCTTTCCCTATCTATCACCTTAACTTCTATATCTAGCTTTCTCTTCCTCTCTCCTGATTCTCTCACTAACCCTTTCTATTTCTTCTCTATCTCTCCCTGTATCTATCTACTTGTTTGGACTATCTATCTATCTATCTATCTCTTTTCCCTCTCTATCTATGGAGCTCCTTTCTCTCGGATGTCTGAAGACGCACTGACAAAATGTCGGCGTGCTCAGGCACTTCCGGGGATGTGGGGGTGACGTCACACATCTTGTTTTTCACAGAAAACCAGGATACAAGGGATTATAGGAGTAATAATCCCTTGTATCCTGGTCTAGTATGTGGTCTTTTTACCAGATTCGTTATAAATCGGGTTCGTTACGGTTCTGTTTGCTCTAAATAACGGCGACGCAAAATATACGCATATTTGAGAATGTACACTAATGCGTGTACACATTAGTGAACATTCTCAAATATGCGTATATTTAGGGT
This sequence comes from Rhinella marina, assembly GCA_900303285.1. NCBI lineage: Eukaryota > Metazoa > Chordata > Amphibia > Anura > Bufonidae > Rhinella > Rhinella marina. Next base: position 31,027 of record ONZH01017285.1, on the reverse strand, counting down.
ATGGAATATGGCATATTCCATACCCTAAATATACGCATAGTTGAGAATGTTCGCTAATGTGTACGCATTTTATGAATTCATACGCATTAGCGTACGCATTATCGTACATGCTCAATAAATATGCGTATATTTTGCGTCGCCGTTATTTTCACTAGATTCGTTACGAACTTTCCCAAAATTCGGTTCGTCACGAACCGAACTTTTGATAAAGTTCGTAACGAATCTGGTTCGTTACGGTTCGGTTCGCTCATCCCTACTTAAAATGTTGAAAAACATGTTTCATCTTCAATGTTCAGAGTAGCAGTAATTATGACCAGGGGATGGCCAAACTTTTGCATGCCACTGTATACTAAGTGCCCAAATTATAAAAAGTGATGATATAGGCTCAGACATAGAATGTTTGCAAGATGTATGACGTTAGAAAAGTACATGAGAACATTCCATGCCAGGGAGTTTAACGTTTAGGAAGAGAATGCTGCCAAGTTTTCATTTTTCATCACCTCATTACATCATGCTATATAAGAAATAAGTTTGTTACCATAGAAATGAAAAGGTTGTAGTTATGTCTATTCATTTATGAGATGAAAACAATTTTTATGGTTTGTTTATTGTTAAGCAAACACCAATGGAATTTTAATCAGAAACAGAGACATAATTGCAATGTCACCTTTTTTATTGGAGCAAGTCACCCATTTAATTGAGGTTATGTTGTCATTTGTTTCCCTGAGAGATGCTGTTGTATGGAATTATATATGTAACATAAACTTTCTTATGCAAGAGAGATTGTATTTTAATGATATTTTTAAACTGTAAAATGGTAAATGATTCATATTTAGTACTTATTTAAAAGCATAGATCATTTTATACTTTTTGTAATTCCCCCTCTCCCCAACCCTCCAACCCCTCCCTGTCCTCAGTACTGGAAAAGTAACATGAATATTTTTCTTTTTTGTTATATTCTAGCTTGTAATGGCAAATAGAAATAAAATAGTTAATTAAAAATGGTTAAAATAGTTAATTAAAATGGTTATCCCATCAAATGATGTTATGCACAAGATAGGTGATAAACATTGGATCACTGTTGGTTCAACTGTTGGGACTCCCAGCAATTCCAGGAAAGAGTTGTCCCTGAATTTGAATGGTATTGTGTATATTGGTCCATTGCTCTATTCATTTCTAGGGAATTGATGTAGACAACACTCCATCAGTCCCATAGAAATGAATGGAACAATGGACTGGCATGCATATAACTGCTCCATTGAGAGAGAGAGAGAAAGAGAGAGGACTAGGGCACAAATTTTTGGGATCACTGGGGGTCCCATAGGTCAGACCCCCAGCCGAGATTTCTCATCTATCTTGTGGATAGGTGATCCATGCTTTTGATTGGATAACCATCACCTCAATATAACATACAAAGGATATTACTGACAGTGGAGTTTTCTAGTAGTGAGACTATGGAATGCTCTGCCACAGTATGTTGTAGTGGTTAATTTACTAAACAAAAAAGTTCAAGAGGGGCTTGAGTGCCTTCCTTAATATGGGGCAACTGGCATTTGCATCATAGCTTTTTTTGTTTCCTCTGGATAAACATGGTAGTAACATAGTAAAATAGTAACATAGTTTAGTAGGCCAAAAAAATACATCGGTCCACCCAGTTTGACCTATTATCCTACAAGTTGATCCTGAGGACGGCAAACCCCTGTGAGGTAGAAGCCAATTTTCCGCACTTAAGGGGAAAAAAAATTCCTTCCTGACTCCAATCAGGCAATCAGAATTACTCACTGGATCAACGACCCCTCACTAGTAACTATAACCTGTAATATTATTACCCTCCAGAAATACATCAAGGCCCCTCTTGAACTCTTTTAGTGAACTTACCATCACCACCTCCTCAGGCAGAGAGTTCCATAGTCTTACTGCTCTTACCATAAAGAATCCTCTTCTACTGTATGTTTGTGTACAAACCTTCTTTCCTCCAGATGCAGAGGATGTCCCCTCGTCACAGTCACAGTCCTTGGGATAAAAAGATCATGAGAGAGATCTCTGTACTGACCCCTGATATATTTATTCATAATTATTAGATCTCCCCTCAGTCGTCTTTTTTCTAAAGTGAATAACCCTAATTTTGATAATCTTTATGGGTACTGTAGTCCACCCATTCCAGTTATTACTTTAGTTGCCCTCCTCTAAACCATCTCCAGCTCTGCTATGTCTGCCTTGTTCACAGGAGCCCAGAACTGTACACAGTACTCCATGTGTGGTCTGACTAGTGATTTGTGGCAGGAGTATGTTCTCATCACGGGCATCTATGCCTCTTTTGATGCAACCCATTATCTTATTGGCCTTGGCAGCAGCTGTCTGACACTGGTTTCTACAGCTTAGTTTGCTGTTCACTAAAATTCCTAGGTCCTTTTCCATGTCAGTGTTACCCAGTGTTTTACCATTTAGTATGTACTGGTGACTTGCATTATTCCTTCCTATGTGCATAACCTTACATTTGTCAGTGTTAAACCTCATCTGCCACTTCTCTGCCCAAGCCTCCAATCTATCCAGATACATCTGTAGCAGTGTACTGTCCTCTTCTGTGTTAATTACTTTACACAGTTTAGTGTCATCTGCAAAAATTGATATTTTACTGTGCAAGCCTTCTATAAGATCATTAATACATATATTGAAGAGAATAGGGCCCAACACTAACCCCTGTGATACCCTACTAGTGACAGTGACCCAATCTGAGTATGTACCGTTAAAGGGAGTCTGTCACCTCATTTTCACCTATATAGCTAACAGCAGTGCCCCACAGACGATTGCATACACATCCCATACATACCTGTGTGTACTGTGTGTCTGTATTCCTTGTTCAGAAAAAGCACTTTTATTCTGCAGGAAAACAGCTCCCAAGTGCCCGGCTCTGCTGCTGCTGCAAACCAGACTGAAGAGGGGAGGGCTGGTTTAGCTGCTCATATCTTGGGATTGGTAGCAGATAGAAAAATGGTTCTGACCTTCTTTGAAAGTTGATTCCAAGCTGTAAAATGATACCAAAAGCACAGCATTATATCCAGTATCTCAGAAGATATAGCTGTTAGAAATCGAGTCAGGAGAGAAAGCTGTTTTTAGTTTGACTTTCAGCCGGGCACTTAGGAGCTGTTTTCCTGCAGAATAAAAGTGCTTTTTCTGGACATGTAATACAGACACACAGTGCACACAGGTATGTCTGGGATGTGTATGCAATCTTCTGTGGGGCACTGCTGTTAGTTATATAGGTGAAAATGAGGTGACAGACTCCCTTTAATAACCACCCTCTGTTTTCTATCACTGAGCCAGTTACTTACCCACAAAGAGACATTCTCTCCCAGTCCAAGCATTCTCATTTTATATACTAATCTTTCATGTGGTACAGTGTCAAATGCTTTGGAGAAGTCCAGATATACGCCATCCATTGATTCGCCATGGTCAAGTCTAGAACTTACCTCCTCATAGAAACTGATTAAATTAGTTTGACATGACCGATCCCTCATGAAGCCATGCTGATATGGAGTTATTTGCTTATTTTCATTGAGGTACTCCAGGACAGAATCTCTTAAAAAACCTTCAAACAGTTTACCCACGACAGATGTTAAACTTACCAGCCTATAGTTTCTGGGCTCTATTTTTGGACCCTTTTTGAATATTGGGACCACATTTGCTATGCGCCAATCCTGTGGAACACTCCCTGTCAATATAGATTCCTTAAATATCAGAAATAAGGGTCTGACTAATTACTTAATTCTCTTACGCAGACTAAGGATACGGGGGTGTATGCCATGCGGTCCTGGCGATTTGTCTATTTTAATCTTTTAAAGACGCCGCTGTACTTCTTCCTGGGTCAGACAGGGCACTTTTAATGGGAGTATTTACTTTTATATTCTGCATTTCATCTGACAGTTTATTTTCCTCAGTGAATACAGAGGAGAAAAAATATTTAGTAGCTTTTCTTTCTCCTCATAGCTCTCTGCAACTCCCCCCTCATTACTCTGTAAGGGGCCAACACCTTCAGGTTTATACTTTATGGTAGTATTGTAGGTTGGATGACATAAGTAATTTTAGCCAGTTGTTAGGATTCTCAATACTTCAGGAGGTACTCAGGACACAATACAGTCCATAACAAATCATCAACAAGGATGTTAACCCAAATAAAATTCCTTGCATTTTCTTGTCCCAAAATTTACCTGAACTGAATCACCAAAAATTCTGTTTCAGATGCAACTTATATTTTTATGAAATTTGTTTTTACCTCAATACATTTCAAATTGATTCACACATCTTTAATAATAATAAAACAAATATAAAACACTTCTCCTAAAAAAAAAAATATATATATATATATATATACTGTATATATATATATATATATATATATATATATATATATTTATTTATATATCAGTAGCATTAAATGAACTAGAACCTATTCATTTTCCTAAACAGATTCTGAAATACTCTCACAATTATACCATGCTAGTCACTGAATCAATAAACTTTTCTATGTGATTATATTGAATGCCAGATGACCTTTTTACTATCTCATGGTTCCTAATAGTTACTGTATCTACAGTATAGTTCAGAGACTAAGGGGCGATTTACGCCACAAAAGTTACTGCACATACCACATTTTCACCATCATTTGTAGGGATGAGCGAATTTCTTTGTACGCTAATACTAAGTATGTCACTTTATACGCTGATGCGTATGAATTCAGATAATTATCGAACTTTTACTGTTAGTTCGTTATTCGTGCGGCAAAAAGCCCGGGAAGAAAGCGGTCATCTGACCTAGTGGGAAGGGATTGCTCTGATTGGCTCAGTCTCGGTAAGCCAATGATGCATCAGTTGTACTGCGACTGCTGAGACGAGCAGAAGCACTGTCTGTAATTGTTCTGGGAATCCATTTTGCACATATCAGGGATACTGCAGGGCCAGTGCAGGGCTAGTAAATAATCAGGCAGGGAGAGAGACAGGGAGAGACACAAAGACCAGCTGCAGGGCCACAGTCAAGAGAAAAATGTCTGGCATGGAAAAGCAAAAGGGTTCCAGCCAGACCTCGAGCTCCAAAAAAAGGAGAAGGTGGCACAGGGCAGCAGTGCCAAAGAACCTGTAGCCGGAGCTTCTATTTGTAGAATTCACAATACTTGGCCAGTGTTCCACCAGGCTAACCCACCAAGGCGCAAAATTGGAGGAGAAAGTTGATGAGGTAGTGGAGTGGATGGCACACTCATCTCAATCACAGCCAGATGATCTGCTGTCATCTGCTGATACAGTATCCATATGTAGCCAGGGTCAGACTCAGAGCGTTTCTCCTGCTCCACCATTCCGCTCCAGCAAAGCCCGTCATTTTCTGCCACCTCTCGGGCTTCAGTGCCCCCTTCTAGTGGTGTCCCTTCTGCAATTTATAAACAGGCCTAATACAGGGGAGTAACTCAGCTCGCATCCAGGGGCGTAACTAGTACATACACCTCATTGCCCACTGCATGCATTTCTCCACCTCCTCTTATTTGCCAGCTGTCCATCACCGAGTATGTGGCCAGGAAGCAGGTTTACACCACAAGTAATTCAACAGTGCGCCAACTGAATTGTCACCTGACCAAGTTGCTGGCTGTGCAGTCTCTGCCGTACAATTTAGTTGAGTGCACAGCTTTTAGGGAGCTAATGGCTTGCGCTCAGCCATGCTGGCAGATCCCTAGCCGACATTACTTCTCAAACAAAGCTATCCCTGCCCTTTACTCCCACGTGGCAGACAATATTGGACACTCCCTGCAGCTGTCTCTCTGCAGCACCATGCACGTCACGGTGGACACCTGGAGCAGTGCTTACGGCCAGGGGCAATACATGTCCTTTACGGCCCACTGGCTGAATGTATTTAGTGGCAGCAAGGCAGGAACCCCCCAGCAACTGGGCCAATTGCTTTTGGCACCTTCACGCGCTTTCCAGCCAGGATTGCAGCAGACCACCCAACAACTATCAGCTTCCACCTCCATGGGCAGTCCGCCTGCTGGAGCATCAGAGCAGATTGTTAACCCCCCTCCTTCATATCATATGTGCCAGGTCAAAATCTACCATGCAGTCTTAGACTTAATTTGTCTTGGCAGCAGCAGCCACACAGGTCAGTGCTTGCTGCATTACATCAAGGAGCAAATAGCGCACTGGCTGTCTCCCTGCCAGCTGTAAGTGGGCAAGGTAGTGAGCGACAAATATAGTGGCAGCGCTGAACCTGGGTCAATTCACGCATGCTCCCTGTATGGCACATGTCCTAAATCTAGTGGTGCAGAGATTTCTAAAAACATTTATTGGCCTGCGCACAGTGCTGGCAAAGTTGCGGAAGCTTTGCACTTATTTGAGCCATTCTTATGTGTCCCACCACGTTCTGCTGGAACTGCAGCGGCAAAACGGTCTTCCGCCACACTCCGGTTGAAAGGTGACGTGCCAACACAGTGGAATTCAACACTTCACATGTTGCAGCGGCTCCTTGAGCAGCGTAGAGCAGTGAATGATTTTGTCCAGCAGCAGCCAGAATCTTCAACCATAGGGAGCAGGTGCGGCTTCAATTTCCGTCAGTGGAGGCTGGTCCGAGATGCCTGCACTGTTCTAACACCCTTTGAAGAAGCCACTAAATTGGTCAGCTGGGTAGCTGCGGTGTGAACGACATAATTTCACTAATATTTGTCCTGGAAAAGACACTGAGGCTCATGCAGCAGGGGGGCATTGGGGAAGGAAATACTGGTCATCTCTCTGCACGCCATGCTGTTACTGTAGAGGAGTCCCAACGCCAAAGTTCCCTTGCAGTTCAGGAGGAGGATGAGGAGCTTCAGGTAGAGGAGGGGGAGGAGGAGTATTTTAATGATGATGATGACCAGGAGGAGGAGGAGGAGACACACCTGGAGGATCTGGAGGATGACGATGAGACTTTCAGGGACACTGAAGTGTCTCAGAGAGAGGCTGAGATGGAAGGAACTGGCTCCTGGGGCACTCTGGCCAGGATGGCGAGCTGTATGCTCACTGACAAATACTGTCTGGCGATGCTTCTTGACCCGCGGTATCAATCCAACATGGGGGATTGTTTTCCTCCCCAGGAAAGGGAGGAGAAATTAGCATCATTCCGGGAGAAGCTATGTAGTAACCTGGCCACAGCTTTCAGCCAGACCCAGCCTACTGCCAGTGTCTCTAAGAAGGAGGTCCGGCAGAGTCATCCACCTCATGCCACAACCAGCAGCAGCCAGTTAAGCCTCATGATGCAACAATTTTCTTCAGCCTCCCAACAGCCTCAGCCAAGTGAGCAGGCCCAGACCACCCGCCTCAACGAGCAGGTTCAGGCTTACCTTCAGTCTGGCTCGCAAAGCCTCTTCACAGATCCCCTGGACTTCTGGGCAGGCAGAATACAACAGTGGCCAGAACTTTCCCACTATGCACTAGGGCTTCTTTCCTGCCCAGCCTCAAGTGTCATGTCAGAGAGGGTTTTTAGTGCCACTGGGGGGTGGTGACACCCAAACGGACCAAACTATCACCTGGCAGTGTGCAAAAAAAAAAACATTTTTATAAAAATGAATAAAGGCTGGATTACCTCCGATTTTCATACTCCTTTTGCTGAGGCAGATGATTAGATCAGGCCTTGCAGGCCGAAATAGTCCAAGTGTCTTCCCACTGTTGCTGTCAGCCGGCCCATAATGTAACTTGCATGCCAAACGTCTTTTGTCATGGGCTGTGCGAACCCGAAGTCTCCAAACCAAAACCCTATTAAAAACCAAAAAATGTTGTATACCTCCGCCTACGTTTTCTACATTAGCACTTAGCAGGTGAGTAGCTGTTGTTTTACACCCTTATTAGTTCTATTTAGTATTCTTAAATTTGTTTTTAAGCCTTTACTCCCCAAAAAAAAAAATATATATAATATATATATATATATATATATATATATATAGTTAAAAAAAATTTAAAATTAAAAATGAAATTAAAAAATAAAATTGTTACACTGTTGTTACCTCCGCCTCCCATTACAAGTTACATTAGCGGAGATTGTTATACTCCGCCACAGTTTGTTGTATTTACTAATCACTCTCTGCTGATATACCCCGTCCCCTACTATTACTGGCCGGGGCAGCCATGAAAAGCCCATATATAATTTGCACTGCCTATCTTTACAAGGTAGAATGTTTACAGGCTTGTTGTCCAAGCAAGCCAAGCATTTTTCTCTTACTGTAATCCGTGAACTGGAGTGTGCATAATTTATTAATGCTTTGGCAGATACCGTGTGTTCATTAATCCGGGAAAATGGCCTATGCACAATTTTTGGAGGCTTCGGCCTAAACAGTGTCTTCTTCACACTACAGTATGTCAAAGGTTTAAAAAAGGTTTAAAAAAACACTCAAAACACAGGTTTTAGAAGAATAATTTTAGTAATAAATAATAACAACATTGAACGAATAATAAATAATATAATAATAAACAAAAGAAAGGACAAAAAAAAGGTTACGCTGGCCTTTGCCGACATCTGGCCATCATCTCCTGCATTTCCCTTAGCTCTAGCTGCAGGCTGCGAATAAGCCAGGAAGCAGCATGGAGCCTGGTCTCAAATTGGCGTAAGGCTGCCTCCACTTCAAAGTCAGTGGGGATATAAGTATGGGTGGAAACAGTAATATAATTAGTATGATCGAGTTAAAGTGGTTGTCCCACGAAAAGAATTCTAAAATTTCAAACCAGCACCTTGATCAGAATACCTTAGCAATTGAATGTCATGAATTATATTTGGTATATCTACTGGAACAAGTTATTCAGTGACATGTATCTGTATTGAGCCTTTTTTCCCTTTGAACCGCTCAATGAGAAGGCCACACATGGTCAGTTTGGGGTTTGTATTTACTGGACACCCATACTGAGTGGACTTCCCTTGGTCCAGGGGAAAACTCCTCCCTGACGATTGGAGCTACAAAGGATAAAACATAAATATAGCTTATATTTTGAAGAGAGAAGGTCCACCCATTACACTTTTTATTTTACCTACCTTCTACCTGGAAGTTGGGCTGGTGGTGTTGGAGGGGGCAGGTGGGGTCCTCTCTCGCTGTTGAGGAGGGTGAGAGGGGCTCCTCTATGTTGCAGCAGCTGTCAAAAATCATTAAATAATGGTATTACATTCAACTCTAATGAACAGTTGTAACTTCTGATGTTGATACATGTGAATAGTTTGGGGCTGGATCCCATTCCTAACCACTAGTGCTCTACTGTATCACTGCAGCTGCACTCCCACGTAGTCTGGATTAAAAATAAATTAAATATGTTTACACTTACGAGAAGCTGCAGGTACTGCAGTGGCTGTCCGGGCATGACACTGGCGGTGACCATGGTGACGCCGTCGTTGACGTTGCTCTGCAACATAAATCCGTACACAATTGTTATATGATGAACGTTTTTAATACTAACACTGTATACTACTATGAAGATATTATGGGTGAGAGGAGGGCCATATCCATTTTTTTCTTCTAAATAGTTATTTATCGCGATAGATATCATTATGACAATAAATTTCTCAATATCGTTAACACGGTGGGAATACTTTTGATATCGCGCACTCACATTAGCTGCAGCATGAGCACGTCTGTGAGTCTGTGTGTAGTCTATGAAGGGGCATATATCTAAGGGTACTTTCTTTCACACTAGTGCATTTGCCTGACACAAAAGGGAGAATGGCCAGCCCCATTAACAATAATGGGGGACGGCGCTGATCGGGCCGCTATTCGGCAAGAACGCCTGGAATTGGCAGGACAAATACTGCAGAACAGCCTGCAGGATTCCCACCACATATGTGAAAGTCGCCTAAGGCAAATTACTGGGAAGGGGCACATCTCTGAGAATACCTTCATTTGTTTTGGTGGAGTTAGAAGCGTGGCCTAGTATGAAAGAAAATTGGCACTCACTGGTATATATACAATACAGTACACTGATCTTTTAACATGTTTTTACTTTTCAAATATGTTGTTACTCACCCTGCCGTATCACTGCAAGGATCTCAGTAAGCCGCTCTGGGCACTTAAACTTCAGATAGCACCATTTCCGCTGGATCTGGCCCGGGATCTGCACAGTGTCGAAACGATGGCGCAAGCCTCGGATCACCTGCTGCACTATCTCCTTTTTATGCTGGTTCGGGTGGCGGTGTGTGCCATCGTAATCCTGCCGGTCCATCAGCTGGATCATGTATTTCAGCTCTCCCGAGCTAAATGCTGAGAATCACCTGGATGTCATTTTGCTAAATTTGCTCTGCCTCTGAGGAGTGCACGCAGAGGCCTAGCGTCGTGCGTGCCTGCGTATTGCGCAATCGCTAGACAATAGTACGCTTAGGATTCGTACGCAATTTGTATGCTCATGCGTACATGTTCACATAAGTTGCGTACCTTTAGAAACCTGTACGTTTGCTATTAGTGTGTGAATGTTTGCAAAAACCTCATAATAACATATGATTTGTACGCAGGTTCGCCGAATAGATTCGTATGAGGTACGAATCTTTTGAAAAGTTCGACGAACATTCGGTGAAGCGAATTTTGGATGATTCGCTCATCTCTACTTCCAATGTAAGTTGCATATATTTTTTCTCTTTCAGTAGCACTTGAATAAACCAACCAAAATCATACATTATATATCACTTTCATTCCTAACCCCACAACTGCTGATATGCTTGATTGGAAAAAGACACTGTGGCTCATGAGAACTTTATTTTCCTCCTATTTCCTCATAGAAATCTTGAATATGAAGGAAAAACTAACCAAGCCTATAAATACGATTATACTAGAAATTAAAAAAAATAGTCCAAGATTTACAATCAATAATGATTTTCCTTCAGGAACTGGCATCAGATATCATACTAGATCTGTGATTGCTAACCTCCGGCACTCCAGCTGTGGTAAAACTACAATTCCCAAGATGCACAGTTGCTTGGTTGTTCTCAGAACTCCAAAGAAATGAATGGAGCATGCTGGGAGTTGTAGTTTCACCACAGTTGGGGTGTCGGAGGTTAGCCATCACCGCACTAGATCATTCACAGAAGAGATACACATAGAGACCCTGATTTATCATGCCTTCTCTCAAGAATTCTTACTTCAGAAATTCAAAAACTTGAGTGACTTTCTGGAATTACTTGCACCAAAAATTTGCAATCCAATCACATCAGAGAGCGTCACTGCCAAGGAGTTTTTTTCTCCCTGGCTGTGACGCTCTCCGACGTGATTGGATCTCGGCACAGCCAGGGAGAAGGAGACGCCCATTGAGAAACCCTGGCGTCTCCTCCTCCCTGTTTCGATGCTCAGTATTAGCATACTGAGTGGAAAAATACAGGGGGCACAGCGGGGCGCAGGAGCGCTATTTTGAAAAACCTCACCGGGTGGCAGCATCAGCGGGGGGTACCCTCCCAGTAAAGGTATTTAGCTACTGTAAGTTAAAAGCATGAAAGGTCCTCTTTAAGTCTCAAATACATCAAATCTAATAGCCACTGATAAACAGTGTTGAAAATATAATTAATTTAAGTAAAATTACTTTTAATTAAAGTTTAAAAACAACAAAACAGGAAAATTGTCAGCTTCACAGGAGGGGATCACACGGCAGGAGCACATATCTAATTAGCATGAAGGTACCACAAAAGAAAGTGCAAGTGCAAAAGATAACCACAATAGTAATCAGCCAGGATGGCGCCAACCCTGACTCGTGTTATGGCAATCCTTCGTCAGGGGTTCTGACATTAGTACTATGAATATGAGTGTATGCCATGGGACCCTGAGCTTTCCCAGTCCACACGCTCTGAATAGTTCATATATACTTTGTGAACAGTGCCTTATTAATGGCCCCACTACATACTTTCTAAGAGAGCTCTCCATAATTTCTTTCCTGCCACCCATAAGCTTATTGACAATGGTAGAAGAGAGAGGGGCCTTAAGTCAACTGTGGGATATGGTGAGTTCTCTTAATAAGAGCCCACCATGCACCCCACTAGTAACTATGCACTGTGTTTATTTTGACTGTGCCTCACTTGGGTGCTATCTGTCTCTCTCCCTGGTGTTCCTCTAGAGCAGTGATTTTCAACCAGTGTGCCTCCAGCTGTTGCAAAACTACAACTCCCATCATGCCCAGGCAGCCTACAGCTATCAGCCTACAGAAGGGCATGGTGGGAGTTGTAGTTTTGCAACAGCTGGAGGCACACTGGTTGAAAATCACTGCTCTAGAGCACTCACCAGTTAAAGCAATGTTTGCTGTGCTGTGGAGCCAAAGGTGGAGCAAAAATAACCATAACACTAATTATTTGAGGCTCAGTCAGTCTTTTTTTTTTTTTAATTAATTTTAAGCAACACTCTCCAGGATTATTCAATAACCCTAGAGCAGTTGGTGCAGGATAACTACTGGCAGAGAGTGCAGGTGGTGGCATGGCACCGCACAACTAATTAAGCAGCATCTCCTGGTGAACTCTAGCATGTAGTATTTTAAATCACTCAGTGCCTGGATCCATTGGAGGATCCTCTAGTGCTCAGGTGAGCCAGTCAAACCCTGCACATTATCATTTTATTTTTTTACTTACTATTTAACAATCCACTCTTGCCCTTCATCCCCCCAATTACTTACAACTTTAATTCTCATTAATTGCATCCTCTCACTTTTTCTTCAGGGAGTTTTCCTGTACATAGAACTCACTGCCTAACATTTCAGTTTTAAGCATACCAGGATAATTTAATCAAGAGGGCATTTGTCCCTTAACTGTGTTTGGTCAGATCCTGACAAGGTGACAGGTTCATGCAGCCTAATTTTCCTATTGCCAATATGTGGGGCTGGTCCTCTAAACAATATTGCCATTTTGTTACTCTTATAATTCTATTTTGATTGTAAGCTCCTACAGGCAGGATCCTCTCACTTTTTCTCTCATTGACCCACATTTACTAGTCAGTAAGTCAGTACACCTAGACACTGTCGTAAACCACCAAATTTGATGCAATTTGTTGCTAGTTAGCTCAATCTGGTGCATTTACTGTATGGCACAATTTGGTGTATCCAGTCCTTGAGAAATCGTCTGCATCTAGCTTGCCTGGGGGCATGGTTTACAAAAATGTGAAGTGGCCTCATGGGAAAGAGGTCTGGTTTAGTATAAAACATTTAGCGTGAAAATTGTGCCACAATTCTAGAGTAAAATTTTGTCTAACATATTTCACATATGTTATGTTAAACGTTTACAAACCCAATGTAAATTTTGCATTTCCCTTTGCAAAGATTCAAATCATCATAGAAAAAAAACTGCTTAAAATTAAAAGCAGTTTGTTTTTCTCAGTGGCTTTATGAAGAAACTTTAGTACACCGTACTATGCTGTGAGATCCATTAAATCGATCATAACCTACAACATCATACTGGGAAGTCTCGAATTCAGTATCTAGCACAGGAGTACAAAGGACAAAAATAAGACATTTATTGAAGAATATATCATACAAACACAAATATATTGCTGGGCTCAGGAGAATTCAGCAGGGTAATACATTTCTAAATAGCAGGCAATGGTCCAATACCAGGGAAAAAGTCTATCAATAATAAGTTTTACCAAGTTTTCAATGTATGTCATTGTGTATACTTGGGTAAATCTCTATTTCATCAAATCTACCCTGCCAATAAAGAACTCCAAATTGCCAACTGACAATTGTCAAAGCGAAACATGGTAAAAATAGGTTTAAACGAACAGTATGTTTTGTATTCTAGAACAGAGGCCCTGCTGTGGGAAACACAGTTAGCTGGCAGCATTGGGGTCCTGGGTTCAAATCTGAAGGCCAACATCTGCATGAAGTTTGTATCTTCTCTGATGTCTGTTTGGGTTCCTCTGAGTATTCCAGTTTCCAACCACACTCTAAATAAAAACTGAAAGGTTAATTGGCTTCTCATGGAGTTAGCCTCAGAAGGTATATGTATCTGAGATTGGAAAAGTAGTTTTTAAGCCCTACTTGGGACAGGGACCAATGTGAGATATAATAATCTATATATATTGCAGTATACTATGTTAGCTTTACAGTTAGGGCCAGAAATATTTGGACAGTGACACAAGTTTTGTTATTTTAGCTGTTTACTAAAACATGTTCAGAAAAACAATTATATATATAATATGGGCTGAAAGTGCACACTCCCAGCTGCAATATGAGAGTTTCCACATCCAAATTGGAGAAAGGGTTTAGGAATCATAGCTCTGTAATGCATAGCCTCCTCTTTTTCAGGGGACCAAAAGTAATTGGACAATGGACTCTAAGGGCTGCAATTAACTCTGAAGGCGTCTCCCTCGTAAACCTGTAATCAATGAAGTAGTTAAAAGGTCTGGGGTTGATTCCAGGTGTGTGGTTTTGCATTTGGAAGCTGTTGCTGTGACCAGACAACATGCGGTCAAAGGAACTCTCAATTGAGGTGAAGCAGAACATCCTGAGGCTGAAAAAAAGAAAAAATCCATCAGAGACATAGCAGACATGCTTGGAGTAGCAAAATCAACAGTCGGGTACATTCTGAGAAAAAAGGAATTGACTGGTGAGCTTGGGAACTCAAAAAGGCCTGGGCGTCCACGGATGACAACAGTGGTGGATGATCGCCGCATACTTTCTTTGGTGAAGAAGAACCCGTTCACAACATCAACTGAAGTCCAGAACACTCTCAGTGAAGTAGGTGTATCTGTCTCTAAGTCAACAGTAAAGAGAAGACTCCATGAAAGTAAATACAAAGGGTTCAAATCTAGATGCAAACAATTCATCAATTCCAAAAATAGACAGGCCAGAGTTAAATTTGCTGAAAAACACCTCAAGAAGCCAGCTCAGTTCTGGAAAAGTATTCTATGGACAGGTGAGACAAAGATCAACCTGTACCAGAATGATGGGAAGAAAAAAGTTTGGAGAAGAAAGGGAACGGCACATGATCCAAGGCACACCACATCCTCTGTAAAACATGGTGGAGGCAACGTGATGGCATGGGCATGCATGGCTTTCAATGGCACTGGGTCACTTGTGTTTATTGATGACATAACAGCAGACAAGAGTAGCCGGATGAATTCTGAAGTGTACCGGGATATACTTTCAGCCCAGATTCAGCCAAATGCTGCCAAGTTGATCGGACGGCGCTTCATAGTACAGATGGACAATGACCCCAAGCATACAGCCAAAGCTACCCAGGAGTTCATGAGTGCAAAAAAGTGGAACATTCTGCAATGGCCAAGTCAATCACCAGATCTTAACCCAATTGAGCATGCATTTCACTTGCTCAAATCCAGACTTAAGACGGAAAGACCCACAAACAAGCAAGACCTGAAGGCTGCGGCTGTAAAGGCCTGGCAAAGCATTAAGAAGGAGGAAACCCAGCGTTTGGTGATGTCCATGGGTTCCAGACTTAAGGCAGTGATTACCTCCAAAGGATTCGCAACAAAATATTGAAAATAAAAATATTTTGTTTGGGTTATGTTTATTTGTCCAATTACTTTTGAGCTCCTAAAATGTGGAGTGTTTGTAAAGAAATGTGTACAATTCCTACATTTTCTATCAGATATTTTTGTTCAACCCTTCAAATTAAACGTTACAATCTGCACTTGAATTCTGTTGTAGAGGTTTCATTTCAAATCCAATGTGGTGGCATGCAGAGCCCAACTCGCGAAAATTGTGTCACTGTCCAAATATTTCTGGCCCTAACTGTATATACGCAATGGGATAAAGTTGATTGTTATTCATAATAAATTGAACTAAATTGAGTTTTTCAACCTTTTTTAAAAAAAAATAATATTATGGTGATGAATATAAGTACCATAGTTTTGATTTACTTGAAGAAAATAAATATTTCACCAGTAGCTATAGTGGCTTGTGCAGTCTATTACTATTTCATTAGTCTTATTTTATCTCTTCAAATTTGCATGATAGTAAAAATGAGAATTTTTATGTACAGAGTTAACTTATCACAAGCCAAACATTGTACATAAGTTATCAATTGTAGATGCTAACTGCAAATGGGGCCCTTTTTATAATACCAAAACCGTGGTTACATGTAAACTATGAAAACTGTAGAAAAAGAATAATATGTTTTCCAACCCTAGTCTTTAATACTGATATAGCATATTAGCATTATAAAAACCATTTTCTTTTACTGATCTCTATGAAGGGAATGTGTTTACTAACAGTACATGAAAAGTTGGTGAGTTTTTTTCTGAAATGCATTGGAGTGGAATGTCCTCTCCGTGGCAGCTGTGGAGACATCACCTAGCTCAGCTGGCTTGAGCTATTCAAATGCATGTTGAATGCCGATGGCCGGGACATACCCACTCTACACATTTCAGAAGTAGTATACACTGTGGTTTGATGGTACATACCTTTTGGGACATCATCTACTTAGATAATTTGTATTTATTTTGGACTAGTTTAACTAACAGAAAGTACTTTTTGGTCCACTCATCCAGGATCAATGTACTGGATACCATCAACCTCCTAGGATACAGTTCAGTGTACACACTGCCTGTGTGTATGCTACATTTACATTAGAAATGATACATAGAACCTCTTTGTACAAGTACTGAGGTGTTTTTTTATCTTTATTAACTACTTAGTGCTCACCCATTCATTTTTTTATAGTGGTCACTAATGAGTCTTAGGCTGGGCCGCTGCAATTTCACGACGGCCCAGTGTAAGCGCTGCATGGCTCTCACATGATAGCCGCATTCTTGCTCTAATAGCCCGGACCAGCAGGAGGACCTATCCAGGCCATTTAACCCTTTACATGCTGCAGGCAATGAAACCCTCCGCATTTATGGGGTTAAAGAGGCTCTGTCACTAGGTTTTAACCTATGTATTTAAATACATAGGTTAAAACCCCTTAACTTGTACATTTATAACATACCTTTATTGCAGAGTACAGCGCAGCGGTTGTGCTGGAAAACGAACTTAAAACTGTATGTTAATGAGCCTTCGGAGCACCGGGGGGCTGGCTCTTTCTTCCTGAGCACCGCTTCTTCACCACCCCCCGGGGTCCGAGGCTCTCCCCCATGCCGAAGTCCACGCCCCTCTGGAAATAGATTGACAGCGCTAGACCGTTTGGCCTAGTGCTGAAATCCCGCGCCTGCGCAGTTCGATCGCGCCGGCGCATGCGCAGAAGCGCTTGCAGTGCCGAACACTGCAAGCGCTTCTATCCTTGTGCGCACGCGCCGTCACTTCGCTGAACCCGGAAGTGACGGCGCGCGCGTCTTATCAGCTGTTCGAGGGAGCGAGCAAGCGAGCAGGGCGGTGGTCAGCGGTCAGCGTCTGCGGGATCTTCCCCTGGTAAGTATATTTTCTCCCCCAATTCCCTCTTTATTATGCTCCCACTTTAACCAACGATCAGTTCATTTATAGGTATGGATATTAATACTAATATCACACTGCCACCAATGATTTTGGAACTTGCTGAATATGACATTATATTATTCATGGCTGAAAACCACATGCTTTGCCATTGCAGCGCATGTGGTTGTCAGTCACCACTAGCCACCACTGATTTTTTTCAACATTATACCTATTAAAAAGGGCAACAGCATGCGCTGCGCCAGCGGCACATGCTGTTGCCCATAGCCACCAATGAAAAAGGGGGACATAAGCCCATAAGGGCAACAGCATGCGCTGCCCCAGCGGCGCATGCTGTTGCCCATTGCCTCTGCCACCAATGAAAAAGGGGGACATAAGCCCATAAGGGCAACAGCATGCGCTGCCCCAGCGGCGCATGCTGTTGCCCATGGCCACTGCCACCAATGAAAACGGGGGACATAAGCCCGCAGTGCAACAGCATGCGCTGCCCCAGCGGCGCATGCTGTTGCCCATGGCCACTGCCACCAATGAAAAAGGGGGACATAAGCCCTTAAGGGCAACAGCATGCGCTGCCCCAGCGGCGCATGCTGTTGCCCATGGCCACTGCCACCAATGAAAAAGGGGGGCATAAGCCCATAAGGGCAACAACATGCGCTGCCCCAGCGGCGCATGCTGTTGCCCATGGCCACTGCCACCAATGAAAACGGGGGACATAAGCCCGCAGGGCAACAGCATGCGCTGCCCCAGCCACTAACACCAATAAAAAATAGTTACAAAAGCACATAAGAGCAACAGCATGCGCTGAAAACACCCTACATATTTTTAAATTATCAATGTTACTTATATTTTAATAGTTTTTGTCATAAATATTTATAATATGCATAAGCCAAAAAAACATTTCCTCTTTTATTGAAAAGCAACAACAAAGATCACACTGATGTTTGGTATTGGGGTGCCTTGGAAACCGCCTGAGCTAATGTTTGCGGTTCCCAAAGCACATGGCCACAGACGGTAAAGGCAACATGAGGTGCTTTGGCAACCTTATGCGCATATATCATTGTACATGCGGTGTCCAAAGCACACGGCCACAAAAGGCACCATGAGGTGCCTTGGAAACCGCCTGGGCTAATGTTTGAGTTCATGCGGTTCCCAAAGCACACGGCCACAGACGGTAAAGGCAACATGAGGTGCTTTGGCAACCTTATGCGCATATATCATTGTACATGCGGTGTCCAAAGCACACGGCCACAAAAGGCACCATGAGGTGCCTTGGAAACCGCCTGGGCTAATGTTTGAGTTCATGCAGTTCCCAAAGCACACGGCCACACACGGTAAAGGCAACATGAGGTGCTTTGGCAACCTTATGCGCATATATCATTGTACATGCGGTGGCCAAAGCACACGGCCACAAAAGGCAACATGAGGTGCCTTGGAAACCGCCTGGGCTAATGTTTGAGTTCATGTGGTTCCCAAAGCACATGGCCACAGATGGTAAAGGCAACATGAGGTGCTTTGGCAACCTTATGCGCATATATCATTGTACATGCGGTGGCCAAAGCACACGGCCACAAAAGGCAACATGAGGTGCCTTGGAAACCGCCTGGGCTAATGTTTGCGTACATGCGGTTCCCAAAGCACAAGGCCACAGACGGTAAAGGCAACATGAGGTGCTTTGGCAACCTTATGCGCATATATCATTGTACATGTGGTGGCCAAAGCACATGGCCACAGACGGTAAAGGCAACATGAGGCGCTTTGTAAACCGCCTCGTTTTATTATTGTGTTTAAAAATGATGTAATAAGCAAGTATTAACTTGATATTGGATCAATATATTTAATTTAAATATTAAATAGTTTAAAATTTGTGTGCATTTTTTTTCAGGTTACTAATTACATTTCAGTAAAATAAACTCTATTGGAACAAACTGAAGCTATTATTCATCTTAAAAAGGTAAATAATTATGTATATCTCAACACTATTTAAAAAAAAATAATAGACAAACTTATAAGGTATTTAAAAAATTTTAATATATCAAGTAAATAATTTGATTTTTTAAATGTATTAATAATCTATTATTATTTGTTTTTAAATAAAATATAAATTTTTTAATTGTGATTACAGGAATAATTGTCTTTAGTGACAAGAAATTTTTGTATCCATCGGTCTATATAATATTCTTCAGGTAATATTTTTATATAATATGTAATTGATATAGTATCTATCATTCATTAAATAATATATTACTATCAAGCCATTATCTAATAAATTTTATTTATTTTTTTTTATTTAAATTAACTAATTATTTAAAATTTACAACTTTTATTTTTCTATTTAGATATAAAATGCCATCCTGCTTGGTCAACGGTTGTCTCAGTAAAACTGGGCGAAAAAATCAACCGGATGACATAAAGTTGCATATATTTCCCAAGGATATAAACAGAATCAAGGATTGGCTTATGGCGACCAAACAAAAATTTAATGATATTGATTCTTTGGCAAAACAGATATTTGAGGGAGCTGACACGAAGAAATATTGGATCTGTTCCATGCATTTTACTGACGAATGCTATAGTCTAATAAGTGGCAGCAAAATCCTAAAACCTACTGCTATTCCTTCTATATTTAACGTGGTCACAGTAGACGGAACTATAATAGAGGAAACATTGTGGAAAAGTCGCAAAAGAACATATCAAAGGCCTGTTGATGTACCACTAGATGCACAGAGTTCAGCTGCTTCAAATATTGTGGATGAACCATTAGCTAATGAACCGGAAATTTTGAAGCCCGGAATGTGTTCAATTGCGACACAAACGGAATACACTCTTCTAAATTGTACAATAGTTGGTATGTCAGAAAGTTCTTCATCTTTGACAACTAATATTGAACTAGAATCTGCTACTGGCATAACTAATTATTCATTAATCTCAACTCCGATCAAAACAAAAAACATATGTCCTATGATCAGCCAACCGGATTTTATGTCACCAGTAAAAAAGAAAACAATGATAACAATCGATGAACCAGAACCACAAAAAAGTTATTATACTGAAGAAGACATTCATGGAACATTATTAGAAGTTCCTTCTGAAGAATGTATTGAAGAGGTAGAATCTCTATCTCAGGATATCCAATGTTTAGACCTTACAATCGACTCATCGTACAATCCTGAATTATCAGCCCTGGACGAATCAGACTTACAGCCTGGACATTCTTTCAATACTGCAACTATTGATAAAAATGATTATGATTTTAAAAAATCTGTTGAGGAAAGAAAATTTTTAGTATTTGAAAGCTGTTTGGATGAACTGGTCAAGAAAGTTAAATGCCAGGGGCACATTAACTGTTCGAGCCCAATTTCCGATATAAAGAAAAAGATAGAAGGCACGGCATGTACTATCTACGCACTATGTAAAAATGGACATCATTTTTTGGTTGGAGAAACTCAACCCAAAACTGGCCGCTATTTTAGCGGAAATATAATGGTAGCTGCAGCCTTATTATTTAGTGGTCAAAATTTTCATAAAGTTAATGAAATGTTTCAGATTCTAGGACTGCTAAATATTTCAGAAAAAACCTACTACCGTTACCAATCTTCGTTTCTGTTCCCTGCAATAGATAGAGCTTGGAAAGAGGAAATGGATAACAATATTGAGGATTTAAGATCAAGACCTCTCTGCATTTCTGGAGATGGGCAATGTGATAGCCCTGGCCATAGTGCCAAATATTGCATATATACAATAATGGATAATTTTATTGAAAAAATAATTGATTTTGAAATCGTGCAAAAATCGCAATGTTCGTCATCGGTTGCAATGGAAAAATTTGCATTTCAAAAAGTTATAACAAGAACATTAGAAAAAGGTTTAAAAGTTAAAATTTTTCTTCAGATCGTCATGTTGGCATCAGAAAGTTGTTATGCACAGAGTACCCCAATATCAAACATCAGTTTGATGTTTGGCATTACGCAAAATCCTTGAAGAAAAAACTAACAACAGCAAGCCATGTTCGACTATGTAAAGAAATAGTTCCATGGATTGATAAAATATATCTTCATTTCTGGTGGTCAATCCAGACCTGCAACAATGATCCTAAACTACTAAAAGAAAAATGGCTTTCCTTACTACATCACATTGTGGATCAACACCAATTTGATGGTGAGCTATATAACCAGTGTGGCCATGATGATATACCTTATACTGAAGACCCAATTTTTTGGCTTAAAGAGGAGACCCCACCTTTCACTAACATCGAAAAAATAGTGAGCAATAAACAAGTAATGAAAGACCTGGAACATCTGTCACACAATTGCCACACCGGACAATTGGAAAATTTTCATTCCTTGGCATTAAAATATAGAACAAAGCGAATTCACTTTGGGGCCGATACGATGGAAGCGCAAACAAAATTAGCTGCCCTCGTGCATAATAAAAATGTGGGACGTGCTCAAGCAATAGTACAAGTCGAAAAGAAAAACACCGCAGTTAAAGGATCTTTGCGAACAAAACTAGCAATTCCTAAGGGGAAAAATAAATGGATTGTGCGAAATGTATATGAAGAAATAAATGTTGATTTTATGGAAGACATTGTAGTACATGCACTAAAATTGGCAGCAGGATTGATTGTGTCCGATTGGAGATCAAGAGCCCCAAATCTACCGCCAAACTTATTAAACAAAGAAAGGCCTAACAAAGAAGACATCAAAAGACAACAAATTACAAGATTTAGAAGAGAAAGGATTCCAAATTGTTCTATATAATCATATTAATCATACATTTTTATATCCTCTTTTAATGTACATATAAGTTAATTTAGCACTTCTTATTTTGATTTTATTTATAATTTACTAAATTAGTTAATTTGTGATTATGTAAAAAATATTATTTACTAAAAATTATGTATCTTGTATTAAATTTATTTTGTCAATACAATAAAATAATTGTTTAAAAAATTTTTGGATTATTTTCTTGGAACTAAAAATAATGTTTGTATGTAACATTTATATATATTAAATTATTATTTTGTCTTTGAAAATACATTCTAATGAAAATAAAAATAAATTCATGGATATTAGAAAAATTTTATATTTCTTTATATATATTGATTATAAAATATATGAAATCTATATTTAACACATATAAATTTAAAGTATTCTTAAAAATATTTATAAAGAGATTAGTATAATAATAAATAAGACATATGAAATTTCTAACAAATAATTTATTAACCAATAATTTTTAACAAAAATTAACAACATCATAAAATTTAAATAAATTTCAACATATAAAACATAAATATAATAAATTAAGTTTAAATAAAATTTTAAATTCAAAAAATACTACTCTATCGCCATAAACTCAGCAGGATTATCTTTTTTTTCCTTAAAGCCCATATATTCGGAATCAGGATCTGGAAAAGCATTCCGCACAATCTTGACTACACAGGATGGTATTGGACGTCTATTTCCTGCTCCAAGACATCCGTGTACCCAGGCTATGAAATTTCTGTAAGCAATTTTCCTTCTTTGCCTGTAAATAAATTAAATATATCATCAAACATAGTAAAAGAAATAATAATTATGTTTTTAATAACATATATATTTTTTTATTATTAAATTTTATGATAATAACCATTAGCACCCATTCTGTATTGAAAAGAAAAAATATATATGTATTATAGGAAATTACTTACCATTTTGGTAAAACATTTCCGTTTTAATAGCAACTATGTATACGATAAATTATTGTATATTTAAATAATTCCATAAAAAAATTTTATCCGCCTAATTATTTTATATATAATTAGGAGAGCACCTTTACTTTTAAAAACATAATCGATGAGCGTTAATGGCTATTTATAAATTACAGTTTGCAAATTTATACATTTAAAAAATATTAATGTTATAATTACTGTATATAACATTTGTTTTACTTTAATTTTAAAATTAATAACAATTTTCTATAAATTTATAAATATGATATTATACATTACCTATTTGTGTTTTTTTAACGAAGGAGGATTAGTGTTTAAACCAACTGTACGCACGGTTATATCAACAATATCTGGACGTTGACAAAATATGATAAAATATTCCTGTTCTGTTATACAATTTAGGTTTTCCAAAAAAGGTTCGGCATTCAAAATTTCCTTACAACACACAGATTCAATATTAGTTGGCATCGATATACATTTTTCACATAGACACCAACTAACTATGCCAACTCTATTTTCTTCTTCTTCTCTAGAAAATTCCTGTAAATTTGCATAATCTACTAATCTTGGATTATCAGGAAAACACTGTAGTATTTGAGCCTTATTACTGTACTTCATTGAGAGCTGCTGTAAAAGAAACTGCATCTGGAAAAAAATAACAAAAATAAAATTTAAATATACAGTGCCAAAATAAAAAAAAAAAATAATTTTTTTTTTAAATTACAAAAACCTCAGTATCTTCATTCTCAGTTTGCTCCATAGGGCTAGATGATTGTCCAGCTGTACTACAAGTTTAAGCGTTGTCATTTTGTGCAGGATATTGAATATCAGGGAAATAATAACTCGACTAAAGATAAAAAATACAATAATTTTTTATTATATTTGAATATAGGTTATATTTATTTCGTAATATAATAATATAATTTATTAAATTACCTCAACGTTATTCTCACTGTCTTGCACAAAGCAGCCTACTATTTCATAGTTTGACTCAATAATTATATTAGAATCCTCACCAGTTGTGACACTCAAAAAAAATTACTTTCTGGTGGTGAAGATTGTAAGGTCGACGATTCCTATAATAATAAAAATATAAATATATATATTAATCATAATAATAAACTAAAGTGAAATAGTTAATTAATAAACTATAAATATGTAGGCTTTTATATTATGAAAATGATTTAATTGCAAATAAATATTAAAAATTTTAAAAATTAAATGTGTAAAGTAATAATTTTTACATATTCTACTTTGATCATTTAAAATAAATATAATTTTCTAAAATATAATATAAAAAATATTTTTATTAGTTAGAAACACTAATAAAAAAATAATATATCAATTAAATATATATATGTATCTATATATATATATTTATATATATATATATAATTTGAATGGTATTATGTATAACTATTTTTTATGTTTTGAATGTAAAAAAATTGAAACTAAAATGTTTTTAAAAATATAAAATAAATGTATTATAATATGATCAAAATAAATATTTTTTTAATTATTTGATTCTAATTTAATAATAAATAAAAAATTTTAAATACATTTTTAAATATTTCATTATATAGTAAAAAATTTTATAATTTTATAAAAAATACAAAGGTAATTAAAAAAATTTTTGAAAAAATTATTTAATTTATTTTATAAAAAAAGTAAAAAAAAAATACAAATAAAAAAAAGTGAAAAATAAACAAAAATTTTATAAGTATTAACAATTTATAAATTTCTATATCATTATAAAATTAGAATTTTTTTTATTATAATAAAGTAGTATAACATACTGTTTATTTTTAAAATTTCATTATTATATGTTGTTAAATATATATGTGAAGAATATATCCTTATTCCTCCATAGCGTTTTTCATAGTCCAAATATAATAATAACAAACAAATTCCATTTTTTGTTTCTTTTGTTATAGATATGTCGACGTCTAGGTCTTTCATTTAAATGCACAGGCAGGTGTATTTGTGAAGTTTATTTTTTCCAAAAATTATAATTGTTTCTATCCTGGAATTAAATGTCTTCAGCCTTCATCAAAGATAAAAACACAATACATTAAAAAATAATAAAAATATATATATACATATGTTGTTCAATAACGTAAATATACGTTGATCGGCAATTCATTACTCTTACCTCTGTGAGTTAAATTTTTTCACTCAACATGAAAAAAATTATTTTTTTCTAATATTTCCTATATTTTAAAAATTAAAATAGAAAAACATTGATTTAAATATATTAAAATACAATAAAAATTAAAAAAGCTATATTTTGTTGAAATAGTTATATTAACAATTATTTCACTTACATTACGTTATATTGAAAAATTAAAATTTTAAAAAATTAATAATAGTCAGTTGACTGTAAGCACAATGACAATACTTCATAAGAAAAAAGCGCAGTAGACCTACACGTAGAGCAGACCTGAGCAAGGTGACAAAACTGTGCCGCATGCAGCCCGCCTCATGTTTCTGAAAGGCCCATAGGGCCTATGTCTGTACTAAATACACTATTGGGTAAAAGATAGTTAATTATATTATGATGTTGCCCTTTAGGATGTTTCCGCCAGTTTCGGCGCATGCTGTTGCCCTGCGGGCTTTTGTCCACCTTTTTCATTGGTGGCAGTGGCCATGGGCAACAGCATGAGCGGCTTGGGCAGCGCATGCTGTTGCCCTTATGGGCTTATGTCCCCCTTTTTCATTGGTGGCATTGGCCATGTTGCCTTTTGTGGCCTTGTGCTTTGGCCACCGCATGTACAATGATATATGCGCATAAGGTTGCCAAAGCACCTCATGTTGCCTTTACCGTCTGTGGCCGTGTGCTTTGGGAACCGCATGTACGCAAACATTAGCCCAGGCGGTTTCCAAGGCACCTCATGTTGCCTTTTGTGGCCGTGTGCTTTGGCCACCGCATGTACAATGATATATGCGCATAAGGTTGCCAAAGCACCTCATGTTGCCTTTACCGTCTGTGGCCGTGTGCTTTGGGAACCGCATGTACGCAAACATTAGCCCAGGCGGTTTCCAAGGCACCTCATGTTGCCTTTTGTGGCCGTGTGCTTTGGCCACCGCATGTACAATGATATATGCGCATAAGGTTGCCAAAGCACCTCATGTTGCCTTTACCGTCTGTGGCCTTGTGCTTTGGGAACCGCATGTACGCAAACATTAGCCCAGGCGGTTTCCAAGGCACCTCATGTTGCCTTTTGTGGCCGTGTGCTTTGGCCACCGCATGTACAATGATATATGCGCATAAGGTTGCCAAAGCACCTCATGTTGTCTTTACCGTCTGTGGCCGTGTGCTTTGGGAACCGCATGTACGCAAACATTAGCCCAGGCGGTTTCCAAGGCACCCCAATACCAAACATCAGTGTGATCTTTATTGTTGCTTTTCAATAAAAGAGGACATGTTTTTTGGCTTATGCATATTATAAATATTTATGACAAAAACTATTAAAATATAAGTAACATTGATAATTTAAAAATATGTAGGGTGTTTTCAGCGCATGCTGTTGCTCTTATGTGCTTTTGTAACTATTTTTTATAGGTGTTAGTGGCTGGGGCAGCGCATGCTGTTGCCCTGCGGGCTTATGTCCCCTGTTTTCATTGGTGGCAGTGGCCATGGGCAACAGCATGCGCCGCTGGGGCAGCGCATGCTGTTGCCCTTATGGGCTTATGCCCCCCTTTTTCATTGGTGGCAGTGGCCATGGGCAACAGCATGCGCCGCTGGGGCAGCGCATGCTGTTGCCCATATGGGCTTATGCCCCCCTTTTTCATTGGTGGCAGTGGCCATGGGCAACAGCATGCGCTGCTGGGGCAGCGCATGCTGTTGCCCTTATGGGCTTATGTCCCCCTTTTTCAGTGGTGACAGTGGCCATGGGCAACAGCATGCGCCGCTGGGGCAGCGCATGCTGTTGCCCTTATGGGCTTATGTCCCCCTTTTTCATAGGTGGGAGTGGCCATGGGCAACAGCATGCGCCGCTTGGGCAGCGCATGCTGTTGCCCTGCGGGCTTATGTCCCCCGTTTTCATTGGTGGCAGTGGCCATGGGCAACAGCATGCGCTGCTGGGGCAGCGCATGCTGTTGCCCTTATGGGCTTATGTCCCCCTTTTTCATTGGTGGCAGTGGCCATGGGCAACAGCATGCGCCGCTGGGGCAGCGCATGCTGTTGCCCTTATGGGCTTATGTCCCCCTTTTTCATTGGTGGCAGTGGCCATGGGCAACAGCATGCGCCGCTGGGGCTGCGCATGCTGTTGCCCTTATGGGCTTATGCCCCCCTTTTTCATTGGTGGCAGTGGCCATGGGCAACAGCATGCGCCGCTGGGGCAGCGCATGCTGTTGCCCTCATGGGCTTATGTCCCCCTTTTTCATTGGTGGCCATGGGCAACAGCATGTGCTGCTGGCGCAGCGCATGCTGTTGCCCTTTTTAATAGGTATAATGTTGAAAAAAATCAGTGGTGGCTAGTGATGCAATGCAATGGCAAAGCATGTGGTTGTCAGCCATGAATAATATAATGTCATATTCAGCAAGTTCCAAAATCATTGGTGGCAGTGTGATATTAGTATTAATATCCATACCTATAAATGAACTGATCGTTGGTTAAAGTGGGAGCATAATAGAGAGGGAATTGGGGGAGAAAATATACTTACCAGGGGAAGATCCCGCAGACGCTGACCGCTGACCACCGCCCTGCTCGCTTGCTCGCTCCCTCGAACAGCTGATAAGACGCGCGCGCCGTCACTTCCGGGTTCAGCGAAGTGACGGCGCGTGCGCACAAGGATAGACGCGCTTGCAGTGTTCGGCACTGCAAGCGCTTCTGCGCATGCGCCGGCGCGATCGAACAGCGCAGGCGCGGGATTTCAGCGCTAGGCCGAACGGTCTAGCGCTGTCAATCTATTTCCAGAGGGGCGTGGACTTCGGCATGGGGGAGAGCCTCGGGCCCCGGGGGGCGGTGAAGAAGCGGTGCTCAGGAAGAAAGAGACCGCCCCCCGGTGCTCCGAAGGCTCATTAACATACAGTTTTAAGTTCGTTTTCCAGCACAACCGCTGCGCTGTACTCTGCAATAAAGGTATGTTATAAATGTACAAGTTAAGGGGTTTTAACCTATGTATTTAAATACATAGGTTAAAACCTAGTGACAGAGCCTCTTTAAAGAGGGAGAGGACTCCCTCTGTATCCCATTGGCACCTCACAATGGGGGGATCGTGGGGTGCCGATGCCAGTGAAGGTAGGTTGGGCCAAGTCTTGCAATATATTTTAGAAGTGATCAAAAGTTTGCCCATTATTGTCCCATTTTGGGACTATTAAATGGTTAAAAAAGGTTTAAAAAAAAATTGCAAACATAACATCTCCCCCACATATTTTGGTATCGCTGCATCCATAATCATTAGAGATGAGCGAGTAGTGTTCGATCGAGCCGGTATTCGATCGAATACTACGCTATTCGGCATACTCGATTTCAATCGAGTATAACGGCGATGGCGCACTTAGAATTCGTTTCCCCTCCCACCTTCCCTGGCGCTCTTTTTCCACCAATCACCATGCAGGGGGGGTATGACAGGCCCGCGGAGCACGCTGGCAGCGCGAAAACGGCGTCTACATGGATTGGCTGGAAAAACCATGTGACCTCGAATATTAAAAACTCAGCTCTTCCTGCTTGTTCGCATATGCTGCGTGAACTTAGTCAGGGACAGAGATAGGTTTTAGCTGTTGGACAGGCAGGAGCGTGATTAAAAGCCCTTATCAGGGCTACTATAGTGCAGTACAGTGATAGCTTTACTACAATATACACTCTGCAGAGAACGGCTGCTGTATTCAGGGATAGCTGCTGGAGTAGGAACAGAGAGAGGCATTAGTGGTGTATTAGGTGCTCTGCTACATACCAAACTATATTTGGCACTACTGTTCTGCGTTCTTTTTGGCTGCAAAACCCTGTTATATACCTAGTGTGTATATGCACCATCTGATCTGGCAGTATACGGCTGTGAATTTTTTTTTTTTTAAAATACAGTTTATTTGGCTCTAGTGTTCTGGGTTCTGTGTGCCTGCAATACCCTTTTTGTATACCAGGTGTAAATACCCACCGTGTGACCTGTTAGTACACGGCTGTGTACATAGAAATAAAAAAAAGGCCTTTTCTTTGGCACCTGTACTGTGCGTTCTCTTGCAAAATAATTTTATATACGTGGTGTTAATACCCACCGTCTGATCTGTTAGTACACGGCTGTGTACCTAGAAATATAAAAAAAATAGGCCTTTTCATTGGCACCTGTACTGTGCGTTCTCTTGCAAAATAATTTTATATACGTGGTGTTAATACACACCGTCTGAACTGTTAGTACACGGCTGTGTACCTAGAAATATATAAAAAAAAAAAGACTTTTCATTGGCACCTGTACTGTGCGTTCTCTTGCAAAATAATTTTATATACGGGGTGTTAATACCCACCATCTGATCTGTTAGTACACGGCTGTGTACCTAGAAATATAAAAAAAATAGGCCTTTTCATTGGCACCTGTACTGTGCGTTCTCTTGCAAAATAATTTTATATACGTGGTGTTAATACACACCGTCTGATCTGTTAGTACACGGCTGTGTACCTAGAAATATAAAAAAATAGGCCTTTTCATTGGCACCTGTACTGTGCGTTCTCTTGCAAAATAATTGTATATACGTGGTGTTCATACACAACATCTGATCTGTTAGTACACGGCTGTGTACCTAGAAATATAAAAAAAATAGGCCTTTTCATTGGCACCTGTACTGTGCGTTCTCTTGCAAAATAATTTTATATACGTGGTGTTAATACCCACCGTCTGAACTGTTAGTAAACGGCTGTGTACCTAGAAATATAAAAAAAATAGGCCTTTTCATTGGCACCTGTACTGTGCGTTCTCTTGCAAAATAATTTTATATATGTGGTGTTAATACCCACCGTCTGAACTGTTAGTACACGGCTGTGTACCTAGAAATATAAAAAAAATAGGCCTTTTCATTGGCACCTGTACTGTGCGTTCTCTTGCAAAATAATTTTATATACGTGGTGTTCATACACACCGTCTGATCTGTTAGTACACAGCTGTGTACCTGGAAATATAAAAAAAATAGGCCTTTTCATTGGCACCTGTACTGTGCGTTCTCTTGCAAAATAATTTTATATACGTGGTGTTAATACCCACCGTCTGAACTGTTAGTACACGACTGTGTACCTAGAAATATAAAAAAAATAGGCCTTTTCATTGGCACCTGTACTTTGCGTTCTCTTGCAAAATAATTGTATATACGTGGTGTTCATACACACCGTCTGATCTGTTAGTACACGGCTGTGTACCTAGAAATATAAAAAAAATAGGCCTTTTCATTGGCACCTGTACTGTGCGTTCTCTTGCAAAATAATTTTATATACGTGGTGTTAATACCCACCGTCTGAACTGTTAGTACACGGCTGTGTACCTAAAAATATTTAAAAAATAGGCCTTTTCTTTGGCACCTGTACTGTGCGTTCTCTTGCAAAATAATTTTATATACGTGGTGTTCATACACACCGTCTGATCTGTTAGTACACGGCTGTGTACTAGAAATATTAAAAAAATAGGCCTTTTCATTGGCACCTGTACTGTGCGTTCTCTTGCAAAATAATTTTATATACGTGGTGTTCATACACACCGTCTGATCTGTTAGTACACGGCTGTGTACCTAGAAATATAAAAAAATAGGCCTTTTCATTGGCACCTGTACTGTGCGTTCTCTTGCAAAATAATTTTATATACGTGGTGTTAATACACACCGTCTGAACTGTTAGTACACGGCTGTGTACCTAGAAATATTAAAAAAATAGGCCTTTTCTTTGGCACCTGTACTGTGCGTTCTCTTGCAAAATAATTTTATATACGTGGTGTTAATACACACCGTCTGAACTCTTAGTACACGGCTGTGTACCTAGAAATATAAAAAAAAGCCTTTTATTGGCAC
>ONZH01017284.1:0-80414 GCA_900303285.1 Rhinella marina | reverse complement strand
AGAAATTACTTTGCAGAGAACGCACATACAGTTGCCAGTTATAAGGCCTATATATTGTATTTTCAAGGTTACACAGCAGTAGTGCCAAATATAGTTTGGTATGTAGCAGAGCACCTAATACACCACTAATGCCTCTCTCTGTCCCTACTCCAGCAGCTATCCCTGAATACAGCAGCCGTTCTCTGTAAAGTCTATATTTGTAGTAAGCTATCACTGAAGTCCACTGTAGTAGCCCTGATAAAGGCTTTTAATCACGCTCCTGCCTGTCCAACAGCTAAAATCTGTCTCTCCCTTCTCCAGCCTCTGTCCCTGACTAAGTTCACGCAGCATATGCGTACGAGCAGGAAGAGCTGAGTTTTTAATATTCGAGGTCACATGGTTTTTCCAGCCAATGCATGTAGACGCTGTTTTCGCGCTGCCAGCGTGCTCAGCGTGCCTGTCATACCCCCCCTGCATGGTGATTGGTGGAAAAAGAGCGCCAGGGAAGGTGGGAGGGGAAACGAATTCTAAGTGCGCCATCGCCGTTATACTCGAACAAAATCGAGTACGCCGAATATCGTAGTATTCGATCGAATACCAGCTCGATCGAACACTACTCGCTCATCTCTAGTGATTATGAGTCATTTTTATTTTTAAGCATATGTGATATCTAATGGAGCTTAGAGATTATAAGATATAAGAGATATGTCTATAAGGAGATGGAGACCACCTAATAATGAAATATACAACCCTAGCACAATTGTGTTCACCAACTAACTAAATTACTTTAACAGTTTTTTCTCTTTTCTTGCGTAATCCCCATGTAGTATGTGTTCCATTATTGACAGTGCAGTCCAGTGCACATCTTGTCTAATGTATGCAGTCCTGGAACAGCCGTTTGAGGGTGCATATCTTTGTTCCAAATTTGAGCAAATTGCGCTTTTGGAATCGCACATTGTGTAACTAAACTAGTAAATTTTCGACACTGAGAAGCTTTAGTAAATTGGAATTGGAGTTTGCTGTTCACTGAGTCGGCAATCTAACAGGTAGATTCAGAGGAGGGCGGTAGTATGGAGGATCAGGAAAATGAGGTAGGTAGCTGGGTAGCAGTTAGAAAGCGGGCTAGAGGGAAGAGTGTCTGGGAGGCTAGCCCTGATGTGGCACACTCTATCACGTTTGCAAGGTTGGCAGATGAGGGGTATGCTAGTTCAAGGAGAGCACTGCTGCAGCAAGACAGTTCCTCTGCCAGTCAGGAGAATATCAGCTCCAGTAAACAGGGGGCCAGGAGAGCAGGGCAGGCCTGACAGGTGCTGGTAGCGGGAGACTCTTTCATTAGGGGTACAGATAAGGTGATCTTTCACAAAGACCGGGCAAGCAATGTGTTGTCTTCCTGGCGCTCAATTTGGACATATCATGGATCGGGTTGACAGATTACTGAAGGGGCTGCAAAGATGCAGTGATCATGGTCCACATTGGAACTAATGAAAAATTAGAGGTAGGTGAAGGGTCTTTAAAATTTATTTTAAAGGATTTAGGTCACAAGCTTAGGGCAAGGACCTGAAAGGTAGTATTTTCGGAAATACTACCTGTACCACAAGCCCCACAAGAAAGGCAAGAGATTAGGGAGGTTAACAAGAACTGTTGTATGAAGGAGGGCTTTGGGTTCCTGGAGAACTGGGACAACTTCTCTGTCAGGTACAGGCTCTATCGTAGGGATGGGCTGCACCTCAGTGGGGAAGGGGCAGCTATTTTGGGGGAGAAGATGGCTAGAAGGTTGGAGGAGTGTTTAAAATAGGGACTGAGGGGAGGGTAATTGCATTATAAGAGGTGAAGATAGTGCAGATAGAGACCTGGGACGAGGTAATGGAACTGGAGAAGGAGTGGAAGGAGGAACTAGAACAAGTTAATTGTATTATACTAATGCCAGAAGCCTGACTAATAAAACTGGTGAACTGGAAGTAGTAATGTCTGAGGAGAATTATAACATAGTGGGAATAATTGAGACATGGCTGGATGATAGCTATGACTGGACAGTCAACATACAGGGTTACAGTCTATTTAGAAAAGAAAGTAAAAACTCTAGAGGGGGAAGGGTTTGTTTTTATGTAAAGTCTTCTTGTCTAAAACATTTGACACTTTACCACATAAAAGGTTAGTATATAAAATGAGAATGTTTGGACTGGGGGAAAATGTCTGTATGTGGGTAAGTAACTGGCTCAGTGATTGAAAACAGAGGGTGGTTATTAATGGTACACACTCAGATTGGGTCACTGTCACTAATGGGGCACCACAGGGGTCAGTATTGGGCCCTATTCTCTTCAATATATTTATTAATGATCTTGTAGAAGGCTTGCAGAGTAAAATATCCATTTTTGCATATGACACTAAACTGTGTAAAGTAATTAACACAGAAGAGTACAGTACAGATAGGAAGCTTGGGCAGAGAAGTGGCAGATGAGGTTTAACACTGACAAATGTAAGGTTATGCACATGAATGATGCAAGTCACCAGTACATACTAAATGGTAAAACACTGGATAACTGTCACGTTCTGGTGTGGAGGGAATAGCCACACCAAGAGTAAGAGGGAAGATAAAAGACCAAACAAGGGAAACAGTCACCACCTGCAGGGAACCCTAAAACTAGGCCCTAACTGACTACCAGTATGAACAAGCCTTAGTGGTAGGAGAGTTCATACACAGGAACCTAATAACAAACTCACCCTATAGAACCCTGCAGCTAGTGACAGAGGAAAGAGTCAACCCGTTCCTACCAGGAGGACGGACAAACAGGAAACTCCAGAAGGCAAAACCACAACAGGGAAAAGTAGGATAAACACAATAGGGAAAATGACAGTTATCTTAATGCAGATATTGCAGCAACCGGATCTCAGCTGAGAACAACACCACACACAACAAAGTAAGCAGAAAGTATAAACCGCAAGGAATACTAGGAGAGGAAGGGATAAATAGGGGAAAGATAATCACCACACCCACAACAGCGGAGGGGAAGGGGTGTGGTAAACAGCAACCAAAACAAGAGGAAATGTCAAATTATGTCACTTTTGAAAGCCTAGCCGAATGCCAGAAACCTGATGCAGGAACGTTCGTGACAGTAACACTGACATGGAAAAGGACCTAGGAATTTTATTGAACAGCAAACTAAGCTGTAGAAACCAGTGTCAGGCAGCTGCTGCCAAGGCCAATAAGATAATGGGTTGCATCAAAAGAGGCATAGATGCCCGTGATGAGAACATAGTCCTGCCACTTTACAAATCACTAGTCAGACCTGTGAACTCCTGTGTGGCTCCTGTGAACAAGGCAGACATTGCAGACATGGAGAGGGTTCAGAGAAGGGCAACTAAAGTAATAACTGGAATGGGTGGACTACAGTGCCCTGAAAGATTAGCAAAATAAGGGTTATTCACTTTAGAAAAAAGACAACTGAGGGGAGATCTAATAACTATGTATAAATATATCAGGGGTCAGTGCAGAGATCTCTTCCATCATCTATTTATCCCGAGGACTGTGACTGTGGTGAGGGAATATCCTGCGTCTGCAGGAAAGAAGGTTTGTACACAAACCTAGAAGAGGATTCTTTATGGTAAGAGCAGTGAGACTATGGAACTCTCTGCCTGAGGAGGTGGTGATGGTAAGTTCACTAAAAGAGTTCAAGAGGGGCCTGGATGTATTTCTGGAGGGTAATAATATTATAGGTTATAGTTACTAGAGAGGGGTCGTTGATCCAGGGAGTTATTCTGATTGCCTGATTGGAGTCGGGAAGGAATTCCCCCCCCCTTAAGTGGGGAAAATTGGCTTCTACCTCACAGGGGTTATAGATTATAGTTACTAGAGAGGGGTCATTGATCCAGGCAGTTATTCTGACTGGAGTTGGGAAGGAGTTTTTTCCCCTTAAATGAGGAGAATTGGCTTCTACCTCACAAGGGTGTTTTGCCTTCCTTTGAATCAACTTGCTGAATAACAGACTCAACTGGATGGACAGATGTCTTTTTTCAGCCTAACAAATGGAATCTGCACGCCAGGTCTAAAAAAGTGGGAGTGGTGTGGGCGGGGAAGGGGATGGGCAGGTAGGCCTGTCTCATTCAACATTTCTAAGCCTGGTTTAAGCATAGAAAATGGTCTAAATGTAAGACAGCTAGGAAGCTGTCTTACATTTTAAATCAGTGGTGGATACGCCACAGTTATATAGAAGCCGGCTCCTCTACATAACTTTGGCAATCCAACACCAGCAATTGGGCTTAGTAAGACCGGCGTCTAAAACGCTAGTCTTAATAAATGTGCCCCTATTTTACTATGTTACATGTATATTATCTGTATTAAGTAGAGATGAGCGATTCATTCAAAAAATTATTCGCCAAACTTTTCCTAAAGAGGCAGAGCGAATATTCGAGACATATATATGGTAAAGTGCAAATACATTATTATAGGTATAATCTTAAAATTTTAAATATCACCTACCTAGTATGCTCACGGACACGTTTAAGTCTCTTTTCTTCTGACCCTTGTCATAGAACTGGAGCAGAGTCCCAAACTCAGCTGCAATTTGTAATCCACATAGGTAAAATTGTAATCCAAATGGGTAAAAAAAAGCAGCAAAGGTTCCTTAAAAAACCCTCTTTCAAGGGGCTCCCCAAATAACCTGAAAAGGGGGAAAAAGGGATGAGGCGCACGAATGCGCAACTTAATTTCCTGAGTTGCCTCGTCATCCTCCCGCGCTGGAGAAAGGGGCGGAACTACCAGGGAGGAGTCTGCATCGCTGAATTGAATTCATACGCAACAGCGTATAGAGTAACTACCAGGGAAAAGTCTGCATCGCTGAATTGAATTCATACGCGACAGCGTTTAGAGTAACTAAATTATACGTAGAATAGCGTATAATTTAGCGGACAAACTACGTAGCAAATGCGTACAAAAGTGAAGCGAATCACCTAATATTCGGATTCGCTTCGCAGCTGAAAAATCCCAAGATTCGATACGAATCTACGAAGCGGCGAATAGATTCGCTCATCTCTAGTATTACGTTATCACTGTTATCTGTGGTGTTACATAGGACTGCAGGTGATATCTACTACATTATCTATACACAGAGAGTTATCACTATGTGTTGTCTGTGGTGTTACATAGGACTGCAGGTAGGTAAAAATGCCCGTGGCCACAGGTTAAAGGGTGCAATTCTTGTCTTGCCCAGGGCACTGGCAACCCACACTACGCCACTGTGATACTATTTCCCAAGCAAGTGATGCACATGCACCGGGACATTCATATGATAAATGTCACATATTCTGACACTTTTCTATTATAGCCAGTGGTAACTTTTCCAGCAATCTGTCTACAGTAGCTCTTCTGTGGGAATGGACGATATGGGCTATCCGTTGCTCCCTACATGGATCAATAAGCCTTGGACATCCATACCCTCCTACAGGTGCAAAGGAAACGTGTAATAGTTGCCCATGGCCACTGATTCTACTCCACTTTTCCTTTTTAACTAGTGCTAATACATGTTATCTTATCTCTGAATGCATTCATACTTTGCTTCCTGTGGACCCAATAGCCACAAGACTAAACCCTTGCCATATAATTTCTTCTAATTTTTACAGATGTAAAATTATGATATTTTCCCTGTTGCTTTAAGCACACCTAAAGTGTTTGCTAATACAAGATACCATTAAAGAGATTGTATGTGTCACTGATGGCCTGTTAAACATTATTACATAGAAATTAGTAATATTGGCAATAGGTGAATTTGTGCTTAGGGCTAAGACGTTAACATTGATTTGAATGTAAAATGCTCTAATTAATCTTCGAACAAGATTTGTGCTATTACCTAAACGCTAGGGGCCCCGAGTAGTGCTCACAGTTTCATTCTAATTGCTGGTGTGTACCTAAACTTGTGACCTCAAACCACAACAAGTCCAAGTGCAATTGGCAATTCTAGGTGAATAGAAAGCATTTCCTGGGGCCACTAATATGCCTATGTATTAGCACCCTAATATTTCATCTTTATAGCTCTACTAGCTGAAGGACCCGGCTTCCCCCGGGTATATTTAATTTATTTCATTTTATGTCTGTGTGTGTGTGTCGTTAAAAGATATCGAGAGTGATTTCTGCCCTTTTAACAGTGACCTCTACAGCAGCCTGACCCTTTAACAGTGACCTCTACAGCGGCCCGCCCCCTTTAACAGTGACCTCTACAGCTGCCCGCCCCTTTAACAGTGACCTCTACAGCTGCCCGCCCCTTTAACAGTGACCTCTACAGCAGCCCGCCCCTTTAACAATGACCTTTACAGCTGCCCGCCCCTTTAACAGTGACCTCTACAGCAGCCCGCCCCTTTAACAGTAACCTCTACAGCAGCCCGCCCCTTTAAATGTGACCTCTACAGCAGCCCGCCCCTTTAACTGTGACCTCCACAGCAGCTACAGTGGCCACTGTCTTCACCCCAGAAAGCCAGACCTCACCGGCCATTCCCCCAAACGTGAAACAGCGCCCCCAGTTCCCATGAAGACACACCACTAAACATGAGGCCACGCCCCCCTGACTCCGTCCGACGCAGTGCCTGGACAGACACAGGGATGTCCACCCTTTCAGTAGCTCACACTCAGACAGCTTCTCCTCTGTCTGAGTGTGAGCTACTGAAAGGGTGGACATCCCTGTGTCTGTCCAGGCACTGCGTCGGACGGAGAACAGGTAGCCAGAAAACTGGACTGTCCAGCCTAAAGCCGGACATCTGGCCACCCTAACATCAGCCTGGCCCTAGGGTGGCCAGAAGTCTTGTTTTAAGCTGGACAGTCTGGCTTTCAGACTCCCTGTCCTCTGTCATGCGCAGGGCCTGGATGGACACAGGCATGTCCTTTTCAACAGCTCACTCTCAGCAGCAGCACTGTGCAGTCTGAGCAATGAGCTGCAGGGAGAAAGTCACCCTCCCACCACCCCTGCAGCTGACAGAAGGTGATTTTTACCTATATTTTTAATCCCGGTCAAATGCGGCATGGAAGGGGTGTGGCCTGACCAAGTCAGGGGCGTGACTTAGTGGGATCTGGGGGTGGGGCTTTTAAGTCCTTCTTTTGACGGTGGCCTGAATTACAGGTCGATGCCATAGTAATTTAGGAGGAAGGTGGGTAGCAGTGGAAGAAAACATCTTTTATTACTACTGAACGGTAAATATGTGAAATTTACATTATATGAGGTAATGATTGATGATGAGTTAGTCTAAAACATAAGTTATATTTATGGTAACCGGAATACCCCTTTACCATTGTCATCCACAGTGCTCTGCCTCTTTAATGCAGACATACAGCAGTGAACTGGCTAGGTTGTCATAGAAACCTGGTGTGTGGAGACTAACTGCCTGTGAGCTTCTATTGGCTGATAAGGGTCATGTGACCAGGCTACTATTGGCTAATGCATTTTTTGAGAATATCTCAGGAACGGTACATCCTGGAGAGCTGAAAACTGTTCTAAAACCTTCCCGGACACCTGATGTACATGTGTGCCAAATTTTGTGATTGTAGCTGCAGCGGTGCGGATTCCTTTAGCGGACATACACACACACATACGCTCAGCTTTATATATTAGATAGCATAGTGATCAATTTACAGTACAATCTGCCACAGGGAAACGATGATCTTTTGTACTGCACAAAAGATACATGTACTTGATGAATGAGCGTTTTTCTTGTTCATCGGGTAATCGGCGGTGCATTTATACCGCCATACTGGTAACACTGGTTAGTGATGATCTGTTCGATTGTCAGCCTGTGTAAAGGGCCCTTAAGGGTTATATAGAACAGGGATGCCCAACCTGCAGCCCTACAGCTGTTGAAGACTATTACTCCAAGCATGTCCGGACAGCCTACAGCTATCAGCCTACAGCGGCAAATTAGGTCTCTTATTTAGCAATACAGCACAGCCATTAACAATGCAGACCGGCTATATAAAGCTATACAAATTAGTTAAATATGAAGTAGCTGCAGCCTAATTTGAACACAGCATTGCCACACCAAAGCAGCTCATGACCATGGTGTTTTCATACCCATAAGAGAGCATTAGAAAAACAAGACTTGAAAGTAATATCCACTATACACCTCTTCCATATAGGGTTTATTAAGAAGCTTTTTACATGTGTTTTAGTGGCTTCTTTATTTAGGCCTCTTTGGAGAGTCATTTCAGGCATTTTTGGAAATATGTGCATCTAATGTGCCCACAGATTTTTATTACAAATGTCTCTTTGAAATCTTTTTAAGATATGATTATCAGGAACATGTTGGAAATGGCACACATATGCATATGGTAGTCATGGAAGGCATACGTTTCATTACATATGGCAATATGCTCAACGGGACAATTTCAGAAGTCCTTAAGTTATGCAGGGGTGGATTGGCCATAGACCCTATAGGGAAATTCCCCAGTGGGCCGATGCCCAGGGGGCCACTCAAGTCCTTTTGATGGCCGCAGGCAAGGTACATAATGATCTGATGCTCAACGGCTGCAGGTGCCCTACTGAACTCAACTGTATTACTGTCCTGATGATGGTGATTCAGTTGAATACTGTCATGAGGGCGGCAGTATTTTGTGCTGTGCTGTGGTATTTGGTTCTGCTAGGGCGGTATTCTGCGCTGCACTACAGTATTGCAGGCCCTGCCTACTTTGGTTGTTTCCGCCTACTTGTTTTCGCCCATCTTCTGTCAGTTTGAACCCACATACAATATGGGGCCACTTTTAGGTTTTTTTCCAGGGCCACTTTAAGTTCCCAATCTGCCCCTGAAGGAATGTACACACATTTAGGTTTCCTGATGCAGTTCGGGAAGTAAAAACCAGGAGTGAATTAAAAAAATGGAGAGTAATTGTATCTGTCTTTTCTCCCCTTTTATGATCCATTCATGATTTAGACTTCCAAGACTGCATCAGAAGACCTGACCGTGTGGCCATACCCTTAAAAGTTCAGCAGATGGAGCAGGAGTAGGATCAGTAGACTGACACATATTTCAAACCAATATTATTAATATACCAGTAGACTTTGATTGTGGTTAATATGGTAAACATTGACTAACCTGACTGGGACGTTAAAATGAAAATAATAAACCTTTATTCAAATATACAATTAAAAAGTGAGCTAAATAGGTCATTAGACAATACAGGTTTGTAATGAAAAAAGGGGGGAGGATTCAGGTGAAGGTGGAAGCCTTATGGATGTCAGTTAATACCACCAAAACACTTGTAGTGATATAAGATGTTCACTCATATATAATCCTCTTCCCAAACATGCTGTGTCAGTGTGGTCAACACAGCATTATATTGCCACATATACAGTAATGATGACTATATAGAAATGACTAACGTCCTCTGTTTGTCTAATAGAGGACTCAACAACCGGTGGGTAGTATGCGCAGGGTCCCGGCTGGACCTAGGAGCGGTGCCTATGGTTTAGCACTCACTCACTCTGCATATACACTGCCCACACTTGCTGCCTTCACTTCCCCCAATGCCCCGTTCAACGCGTTTCTGCGTGGCAGTAGTGTCACGCTTCATCAGGAACAGGTATAAATAGAGGCGGGAACAAGTATCAACCGCACATAGTAGCGTGCCAGCGTGGCAGCCGTCCGGCGATGTGTTGGGATTAAATGGCCAAAGCTCCACCCCTGGTAGGCGCGGTTTGCAGGTGTTCGTCCAACCACAGGGAGGGAGGAAATCCTAATTACACCCCTCTATGTGACCTCACCGCAGGTTAGCTGAAGCTCTACCAAGGTACTGCTAAAATCAGCACATGTTACCAGGAGGAACCTAATAGCGGTGCATATCAGGTGTCTGACAAATTTGCAGTGGATGTCCTCCATTGACTCCCATAGGGTAACAAGTCATGATGACTGAATCCATAATGATATGGGCTGCTCTGTAAGTTAGTACTAAAACATTACCATAGTCCATAGCAACGGATACCATTGATAATGTGAATAGCACTGGAAATTACGCCTAGTGCTAATAAATATGGCAGCTCCTACAGCACAGGTAGATAGTAATAAAAGCAAGTAACCAAAAACCGATGTTCAGGGCCACTATATTCATGCTGTGGAGATTTTAAATATATCCCCAAATGGGGATTAGATAAAACACGCAAATGAAATAGCATCATTAAGGCCCTGTGGTTTAGTCGTCTGCAGCCTAAAAGTCCATTGAGCTTCTTTTCTCAATAGAATGACATCAACATTACCACCTCGTATAGTGCACTTAACATGCTCAATACCTTGGAACCTGATGACATTTTCTTGACCACCATGGTGCTCTGAAACATGGCGTGCAATCGGGATATCTGCATTTTTTGTGATGTCAGATAAGTGTTCGCCAATCCTTCTGTGGAATTCCCGCTTTGTCTTTCCCACGTATTGTATACCGCATCTACATGTCAATAGGTAAACAACTCCAACCGTTTTGCAGTTAATAAATGACCTCAGTCCATAGGTGCGGCCTGTTGCCTTACTGGTAATGAGCCTCCCTTTGTTGATGTAAGTACAAAAGGAGCAGGTACCGCATGGGAAAGTACCTAGTAGGTCATTTCTTAGCCAGGTCTGTGCTGGTTTTGGGGCCTCATACTGACTGTGGACCAAATGGTCCTGTAAATTGCGGTTCCGACGGTACGTAATAGAGGGATGATCCGTGAGGAGAGGGCCTATATCATTATCGGATTTGAGGATACCCCAATAGAAGGAGATTGTCTCTCTCACCTCTCTATGGGATTTGTCAAACGTACCGATAATTCTATACGTATTTTCTTGCTCTCCCCTGTTTTTTGGGGTCAAAAGGTGTTCCCTATTGCTCGCCATAGCATGTTGGTATGCTTTTTTGATAGCATCCTGGGGGTAACCACGGTTCTGAAATCGGGATCTTAGGTCGTTGGCTACCAACCTAAAGTCTGCAACCTCAGAGCAGTTGCGACGAGCTCTGAGGTACTGCCCTTTTGGGATCCCTCTTTTTAGCGCTTCAGGGTGACCACTATCCCAACTTAAAATGCTGTTGGTCGCGGTGGGTTTTCTAAAAAGGTTTGTCACTATTTTGCCAGATTCATCCACGGAGATAGTGAGATCCAGAAAGGTGATGCATTTTTTATTTATCTCCGATGTGAAGAAGAGCCCAAATTTGTTCTTGTTGAGCTCGGAGACAAAGTGTAAGAACTCTGCTTTTTCCCCCCTCCAGAGCATAAGCACGTCATCGATGTATCACCGATGACGTGTATGTCTCATAATCCTCTGAAAAAAACACTTGACTCTCCCACCAGCCCAGGAACAATATGGTAAACATATTAAATAGTACTGATAGGGAGTGGGACCTTAGATTGTGAGCCCCATTGGGGACAGCGTGATGCTAATGTCTGTAAAGTGCTGCGGAATATAGTAGTGCTATATAATTGAGTAAAATAAATAAATAGTAATATATGTAACAACAAAAAATTGTATCAAATGTGCATATAAAAAAACTAACTCTCCTTTTTGCATTTTCGTGTAACTGAATGACCCCCATGTCAGGATGCATATGTATCCTGCTGTATTTGTCCTCTAAGGACACCAGCTCTTTCAAGAAAATTAATGGACAAAAACAGAATTTCACCTTTTTACCCTTTCATCGGTAGCAAACCTAAGCTAAATAAATATGTGACCATTCAATCTTTTTCACTTAAGGTTAATTTGAGTTTATTATTCAGGCTACTGCCCTTGTGTATTAAGCAAAGCATAAATTATGCATACTAATTAGCGTGGATGAGACAGCTATTTAATGAATTATTTTAATTAAACTGCAACACCGTGATTTTACACAGGAAGGTCTATATTTCATCTTTAAACTATATTAACCTTCATCTTTGTCTGTGAAAATCACACATATGTTTAAGAGGTGTTCAAGATCAGATCCCATACAGGTTTTGCAATACAGATTCACGTTGACCTGTCATGCATTGTTTTATAGGCTGAATACACAATATGTTCAATAGTTACAGATAAAAGAAGGCACTAAACATTAGAAATTACTGTAAACAATATTTGGAGGGCAATCATTGGCCTTTTTGCTGTTCATTCTAAAAGCTCCTTTAAACGATGCATTAGTGAGAATGAGAAGCCAATATTTCAACAAGTCATTGGAACCAACACAGATGCCTTCAGCTCCCAAGTGCACATGCAACAGGTTAGTCAGTTTCAGAGGTACAAATCTTCTGAAAGATGCGTTTTAAAGGGGTTATCTAGGAAAAGATATGAATTATCCTCAGGATAGGTTATCTGTATCAGATCTGCGGTCACGAAACACCTTGCACCCCCTGCTAATTAGCTGTTAGAAGAGGCCTTGAGCACTACAGCCTCTTGCTAGGCCAGTAACATCACTGAACATCGGTCACATGGCCTAGTTGCAGCTCAGCCCCATCCCCCAGGACTGAGCTGCAATACCAAGCACTGCTACTATACAATGTACGGCGCTAATTGGTGAGGATGCCGGGACTTGGACCACCACTGATGTGATAATGATGACCTATCCTGAGGATAAGTCATCATTATCTTTTCCAGGATAACCCCTTAAACATTCATAGTAACATAGTAACATAGTTTATAAGGCCGAAAAAAGACATCTGTCCATCCAGTTTGGCCTGTTTTCCTACAAGTTGATACAGAGGAAGGCAAAAAAAACCTGTGAGGTAGAAGCCAATTTTTCCCACTTTAGGGAAAAAAATTCCTTCCCAACTCTAATCAGGCAATCAGAATTACTCCCTGGATCAACGACCCATCTCTAGTAACTATAACCTGTAATAATATTACACTCTAGAAATACATCCAGGTCTCTCTTAAACTCTTTTAGTGAACTTACCATCACCAGTCACCTCCTCAGGCAGAGAGTTCCATAGTCTGACTGCTCTTACCGTAAAGAATCCTCTTCTATGTTTGTGTACAAAGCTTCTTTCCTCCAGACGCAGAGGATGTCCCCTCATCACACTCACAGTCCTGGGGATAAATAGATCATGGGAGAGAGCTCTTTACTGACCTCTGATATATTTATACATAGTTATTAGATCTCCCCTCAGTCGTCTTTTTTCTAAAGTGAATAAGCCTAATTTTGATAACCTCTCTGGGTAATAAATGATAAACAGAAAGCATTTAAATCACTAAAACAGGAGGGGAGTGAGGAAGCATTGAAAAACTATAAGGAAAAAAATAGAATATGTAAAAGACAAATAAAAACAGCCAAACTAGAGACCGAGAGATTAATCGCCAAAGAGAGTAAAACTAACCCTAAAATGTTCTTTAATTATATAAATGGTAAAAAGTATAAACCTGAAGGTGTCAGCCCCTTAAAGAGTAATGAGGGGGGAGTTGCAGAGAGCGATGAGGAGAAAGCAAAGCTACTAAATATCTTTTTCTCCACTGTATTCACTGAGGAAAATAAACAGATGAAATGCAGAATATAAAAGTAAATTCCCCTTTAAAAGTGCCCTGTCTGACCCAGGAAGAAGTAGAGCTGCGTCTTAAAAAGATTAAAATAGACAAATCTCCAGGACCGGATGGCATACACCCCCGTATCCTAAGAGAATTAAGTAATGTCATCGCCAGACCCTTATTTCTTATATTTAAGGACTCTATACTGACAGGGAGTGTTCCACGGGATTGGCGCATAGCAAATGTGGTGCCAATATTCAAAAGGGTCCAAAAACAGAGACCGGGAACTATAGGCCGGTAAGTTTAACATCTGTCGTTGATAAACTGTTTGAG
Organism: Rhinella marina; assembly: GCA_900303285.1. Classification (NCBI taxonomy): domain Eukaryota; kingdom Metazoa; phylum Chordata; class Amphibia; order Anura; family Bufonidae; genus Rhinella; species Rhinella marina. The sequence goes on along the minus strand of ONZH01017284.1, from coordinate 66,680 downwards.
GGTTTTCTAAGAGATGCTGTCTTGGAGTACCTCAATGAAAATAAGCAAATAGCTCCATATCAGCCAGCATGGCTCAGCCTGCACATCTGTTGTTCTGTCAGGTCTATTGTTGTACTAAGTCCAGTATGGCCGTCCCTCTAGTCGGGTCCTGAACCAGTTGGGAAAGGTAATTGACTTTGGTTATTTCCAAGAACCTGTTTCCTTTATGAGATGTACAGGTTTCAGTTTCCCAGTCTATATCTGGGTAGTTTAAATCCCCCATAATAACAACCTCATTATGTTTTGCCGCCTCGTCTATTTCATTTAGAAGTAGATTTTCTGTGGACTCTGGTATATTAGGTGGTTTATAATAAAGTCCTATTAGTATTTTATAATTGTTTTTGGCTCCATTTATTTCTACCCACAGTGACTCCACATGTTCATGTCCCTCACTTATATCTTCCCAGAGTGTGGGCTTTAGACAGGACTTTACATAAAGGCAGACCCCTCCCCCTCTCCAGTTTTGGCAATCCTTTCTAAACAGACTGTAACCCTGTACGTTAACTGCCCAGTCATAGATATCATCCAGCCATGTCTCAGTTATTCCCACTATGTCATAGTCCTCCTCACACATCACTAATTCCAGTTCACCAGTTAGGCTTCTGGCATTAGTGTACGTACAGTTAAAAGGTTTATATATATTTTTTTCCCTTACACCTTTCCTTCTGCACTGTTCTAATTCCTCCTTCCATTCCTCCCCCAGTTCCATTACCTTTCCCCAGGTCTCTATCTGCACTATCTTCCCCATCTATAATGTAGTTTCCCTCCCCCCCAGTCACTCCTCCAGCCTTCTAGCCATCTTCTCACATGAAACAGCTGCCCCTTCCCCATTGAGGTGCAGCCCATCCCTATGGTAAAGCCTGTAGCCGACAGAGAAGTCGGCCCAGTTCTCCAAGAACCCAAATCCCTCCTTATGCCCTAGATCTCTAAAATCATTTTTAAGGACGCTACACCTACCTCTAACTTTGTCATTGATTCCGATATGGACCATGACTGCTGGATCTTCTCCAGCCCCTCCCAGTAATCTGTCAACCCAATCCGCGATGTGCCGAACTTGAGCGCCAGGAAGGCAACACACCATTCGATGATCCCGGTATTTGTGACAGATTACCCTCTCTGTACACCTAATAATTGAATCTCCCACTACCAGCACCTGTCTGGCCTGCCCTGCTCTCCTGGTTCCCTGCTTACTGGAGCTGACATTCCCCTGACTGGCAGAGGAAGTTTCCGGCTGCAGCAGTGCTCTCCCTCAAGTGGTATTCCCTTCATTTGCCAAACTTGCAAACTTGTTGGGGTGTGTCAGATCGGGGCTATCCTCCCTGGCACTTTTCGTTCTACCTCGCTTTCTAACTGTTACCCAGCTAGCTACCTCACTATCCTGAGCCTCCTCACTACCACTCTCCCCCACATCTACCCCATAGAGTGCTTGCTCAGTGAGCAGCAAACTCTTTTCCAAATTGTCAGCGCTTCTCAGTGTTGAAATCCGCCCAGTTAGATACACAATGTGCGATTCCAAACGGGTAATTTGTTCACATTTTGAACAAATATATGCACCCTTAAACGACTGTTCCAGGACTGCATACATCAGGCAAGATGTGCACTGGACTGCTCTGTCGATAATGGAAGACATACTGATGGGGATTACACATTAAAAGAGAAAAAAAATACAATACAGTGACATGAAACCGACTTACTGTAGTCCCTGAATCGGAATTCACGTAATCTAAAGTCACACACTTAATTCAAACACGCACTTAAAAATCAAATGCGCGAACGCTTAAGCTCACGTTATGTCTCTGCTTTTATAAATGCAACACTCAAACCAGTCTGCTTTTTTTCCTCTGGATTTAAAGGGATTCGAATAACAAATCTTTATGTACTTGGATTATTACCAGTCTCAGAATGTGGTTCCTTAGGCCCGAGAGAGGAAGTTTTTCTCAGGGCCCAACCCTCATACAATCAATCAAGTGTAATACATCTAATAGACCCTAGTGCCAATTATTTTCCTCTGGACCTTTGGATCCCACTATGATATCAGGGCCTGGGCACACCAGAGGATCCTTTATCCCTCTGGTGGGCCAGTCGGATGCTGGGTATGAGATAGATAGATAGATAGATAGATAGATAGATAGATAGATAGATAGATTAATTATGCTGTATACTTTGTAGTAGATAATAGTTGATCTTGGGCTCTTTTCATTTTGCGTCCACAATATCCAATGGGTGGGAAGTTTTCATTCTGGGTAATAAAAGGGGTTGTTCACAGTTTTAAAGACAGCAAGATTAACAGCTGATCACATGACATTACAACAGTCCATGACATTACAGCATTTTATGGAATCAAGGCATTCCATGACATGACAATGATGGCTCTTGCATAAGAATACCAAACACTATTGAGGCTGCTCATTTCTTTGAAGGAGAGCAACCTGCAAGGTCAGAGGCTACAGCAGGTATGTATGGTGGTTCTCCAGCTTTCTCTATGCTCACAGGACAAACTGGGGATTTATTATTGTGAATAGATAGATAGATAGATAGATAGATAGATAGATAGATAGATAGATAGATAGATTCTAATATATTTTGATTCAAAGAAATAGGCCCTAGTGGGACCTCATGCTCCAAATGTTTTTTTTTCTCTTGGTCCTTTGGGGCCCACTCTTGGTCCTTTGGGGCCCACTGTGGTCCTTTGGGGCCCACTGGGGCCCACTGTGGTACTGGTGGTCCAACCCGACACTGATTGTCATATATGTTCTCTTCTCAGTTTACTTGGTAACTTTATGCAATTAGGCCTAGTTCACACTTGAGTTATTTGGTCAGTTATTTCCATCAGTTATTGTAAGCCAAAACCAGGAGTGGGAATCTACTCAGAGATAGGATATAATGTAAAGATTTGCTTCTGTTCTGTGTGTTTGACCCACACCTGGTTTTGGTTCATAATAACTGATGGAAATAACTGACCAAATAACTCAAATTTGAACTAGGCCTTACATACATTGAATCCATGATAACAATCAATGGCAGGCAAAGCAATCATTGCCTCTCATTCAATTTCTGTATGGTTTTGCACTACTCTGTAATTGCCCACTATCACTGAACTCTACTTTTTTTTTCAACATGATTAGTCACAGGCCTAAAAGAGCCTTTATACATTACAGTATACAGAACTTTAGCTTATTAGTATAAATATCCCAATCTCCAGTCATAATTCTGAACATGAATCTTCAATGCAAAATTTCTACTAGAAGTTATGAATGAATTGCTTGCAGTCTGCAGTAAGGATACAGAGGGGTGGTAACCAGTTGGGGGCATAGAAAATGGTAAATGAATCAGGCCTTCTGGTGGGGCCCCTTCCCTGCCCACGCCACGCCTACAATTTTAGACCTGGCATGAGCAAGGAAAAGTCACAGATAGCGGTCCAACTACCCCACCGCCATCTGCGTCTGAAATACGCCTAATTTAGGTGTATTTAAGATTAGTAAATGCACCCAAAGTTTGTAAAATCAGTTTTGAATAATTTGAGGGTGTAGTTTCTAAAATGAGGCCATTTAAGGGTGATTTGTATCATGTAAGTCCCTCAAAGTGACTTCAGAACTGAATTAGTTCTTATAAAAGTGGTTTTTGGAAATTTTCTAAAAAATGTTAAAAATTGCTTCTAAAATTCTAAGCCTTCTAACGTCCTAAAATAAATGACATTTAGAAAATGATGCCAACATAAAGTAGACATATCATGCATGTCAATAAAAACTATTTTATGAGGCATCACTTTCTGACTAAAAAGACAGAAAATTCAAATTTAAACATTTTAGAATGAACTTACTAGAAAACAATCTCAGAATCACTTTCAAATTTCCATAGTTATTATCACATAAAGTGACACGTCAGATTTGCAAAATTTGGCCCTGTCAGGAAGGTGAAAATGGCTGTTTCCAGAAGGGGTTGATACTTGAATATTACATAAATAATGCATCTGTGCACTGAAAGCATAACAGAACTTCTACTTCCACAGAAGGCAATGTAGCTGATCTGCAGTCTAGAGCTTTAGAAATTGAAAAAACAGAAAGACGGAATTTTAACTATAACAATGAGACATATTAGACAACTGAAATATGCTAGTATCAATTAAACTTCTGACTTCTGGATCAATGCTATAAGGTTATTTTAGACAGAAATGATAGATATATGATTTTATAGCATGTAAACCTGTACCTATGCAACTGCAGAATAGACTGTGGAAATGATATACAACTAACTAAGGATTACATGGCTTATTTTTGTCTGTTTCCTTATGAAAAGCCCAGCCCATGGCATGACACTTTGCCACCGGGAAAAACGGAAAGTGCCTGGAAGCCTTATTTCATGCGACATATGTTTTTTGACATACAATCTGGTCTATATTCCCAACAGACCCCTATTAGATGCGCCAACTGTCAAATGTGCATTACCAAAAAAAAAAACGTTCCTTTCGAATGTATAAATTATTTTGTTCAACTATATTAGCTAAACTATCAACAGACCTTACATATTTTTTTAAATGCATCATCAGAGTGGACTTTAAGCTGTTCCGTCTCTCTTATTTTACCTATTATTTGACATTTGTAGCAGAGATGAGCGAATTCATCCTATTGATTCAGAATTCATCTAACAAAGCCAAAATTCTTTTGATTTGTTTTGGGTGAATCACAAAGAGAGACCCACACATAATATTTCTCCTTCCAAAAGGGCAAGAGTTCTAAATGTACCACACTTCTCTGAGAAAGACATGCAAGAGCACTGAATGTCTCAAGAGATAATTGCCCTGGTTAGATGGGGTGTTCTTTTTCATTAGAGAAACCACCTGGTATGCAAGAGGAGTATTGTAGTCCAGCCAATGTTGTTCTGCATTTCTGGGAAACATGTGTAAAAAGCATACATTATATCTGCTAGCATCAGATAGGCTTATTATTCTTTTATTTTTGGAAGGAAAGCTACTTTGCCTACCTTTGGATTTCTTACAAATATATTCAATTTACCTTTCCTTCTATACAGAAAAGAACACTGAGCCACATCTGATGCCAGCAGATATAATATATGCTAATTTGCATAAATATTTCCTAGAAATGCAGAGCAGCGCTGTCTCGACTACAATACTTCTCATGCATACTGGGTGGTCTACCTAATGAGAAATAGCACCATCCTGTGGGCAATCCCCTCTCATATACCAAAAATTTGAGAGCAAAGTAAAATGAAGATGAGGTAGGGGAATGTCAGTTAAATGGCGTTGTTTCTGGAGTCACTTTCTAGACTTGGCTACTCTATGAATGACAATAGAAGCATTTTTCAAAGAAACAAGATGGAGAGAAGTGGTGATGCACAAGGTTGTACCAGCACCTATAGCCTTATATAACACAATTGCCTTGCCAGGTATTATAGGTCATTATGCTACATAGGTCATTGTAGAACAGTCAGACTAAGGGCTCATTCAGACTACCATATTATTGCGAGTCCGCATATGTCGCTCCAGGACATATGGTTGCTCACGGACCGTATGTCTCGAAGCGCAGAGGGTCGCGTGCAAGGGCCCTAATTCTAACTATATTTTGATACTCAGTTGTCTATTTATAACATAATTCTGCTTATTTTAGACATTGTGTCACAGAAATATTCAGTTTTAGTAAAACTTGTATGAAGCGGTAAAATATACTATCTGATTGCTTTATATGCTCGCAATACAATGAAGAGATTCAGTCTGACAGAGCACTGGATAAAAACCATATAGCAAACAGATGTGATAGCCACTCCATCTGTATTATGGCACACGATGATAGCTGGATGTTAAAGATTTGATATATAGATCTAGTTTTTATTGCCAACCCTGCCCCTGAATAAAGTATTAAAATTTCCAGATGAGTAACCAAACAATAAATAGATGAGACAGTAGCTGTGAATATAACATTTTTGCATAATAATGAGAAATTGCAGGATAATGCAGTGTGCCGTTCACAGTTTGTCTATATTATCATTTTGATTGGTTGACTGTAAAATAAAGAAATATAAACCAATAAACAAGTGTCAGTTGCTTTATTCTCTAGATATTTAACACAATAGTTATATCACAACACATAAATGGATAAAAAGGGCACATCGTATATATTGAAATACTTCTGCATGTTTTTATAAGGCTAGTTTAAGTGTATTCCTGTCTATGAATATTATTAATAATTGCTTTACGTATATATACTTTCATTTATTCAGGGAATCCTCTACTCTTTTCCGGCCTTGCACTAATGAGGGTTAATAAGCTCAAAACAGATTTCTGCAAGTTGGAATACATTTCAGCTATAATTGTGGTATAAACCAGCAATTCTAGATGCATTGGGCTTTTCTAGGCATGTTTGTTGATTTATCAAGTTCCTATATATGATAAACTAGAAAAGCATGAATAAAATTAATAATTAGGGTAGGTTGGTTCCACACTCCATGCTGCCATGTTTTTGTTAGCCAAGAAACATGGTAGCCACATGTTATATGCTGGCCAAAAGGAAATTATAAAATATTCTACCACCACTGGGGAACATTTAAGACTGGCATATTTCATATAATAATAATAATAATAATATTTATTTATATAGCACCATCATATTCCGCAGCACTTTACAAATTCAGAGGATTCATGTACAAAACAAAAGACATCACAACTAGAGATGAGTGAGCACTAAAATGCTCGGGTGCTCGTTATTCGAATCAAATTTTTCCCGATGCTCGGGTGCTCGTTTCGAATAACGAACCCCATTGAAGTCAATGGGAGACTAGAGCATTTTTTGCAGGGGACCGGGGCTCTGCCTAGGGAAGGCTGGGTGAAAACCTGGAAACCTCAGAAAATGATGGAGACACCACGGAAATGGACAGGAAACAGCAGGGGCAGCATGCATGGATACCTCTGAGGCTGCCTAATCATACCATTATGCCAAATTCTGGGCAACAGCCTGGTGGTGACCCTCAAGGCAATTGTGCTGACCCAGACCAAGATAGGCAAGGCACATGTGCTGGCACATGTTAAGAAAGCACCCAACTAGGTGCAACGAAGGTCCATCACCACCTGCAGGTGACACCACTGCTCATGCTGGCACTGCTGTGCTATCCCCCGCCCCACGACGCTGGCATAAGCCTGACACAGCATGGTGACAGCGTAGTGACACCAACAAGTGGCCAAGTTAGATTGAGGTAGCAGGTGAACCACCCAAAAATGTAGCCTGACACAGCATGGCGGTGAACCCATAGTGACCAAGTTAGACTCAGGTGGCAGGTGAAGCACCCAAAAATTTAGCCTGACACAGCATGGCAGTGACACCACCAATGCCTTGGTCAGACTGAGATTGCAGTCAAATGTCTGTAGGTGAGCCTCCCAAAAATTTGTTTTGGAGTGTCCGACGTTGACCCTCCTAAAAAATTGTTTTGGAGCGTCTGTAGTTGACCCTCCTGTAAAATATTTTTTTTGTTTTTCCTGTTATTAGTTTATGTACAACCGATGGCTGGCATCAGGGGCGTAGCTAGAACTGACTGGGCCCCACAGCAAAATTTTGTATGGTGCCCCCCTTCAATGACTATCTTGGCATCCTTATATGTGCATATGTAAGGGGAGAGTTCACAGGGCAGGGGGCACACAGTGCAGCATGGGGGGCACAGTACAAGGCAGGGGCACAGGACAGCATAGCGGGCACAGTGAATTATAGGGCGTACAGTACAGGGCAGGAGGCACACACTGTGTAGCATGGGGGACACAGTACAGGGCAGGGGGAAAAATACAGCGCGGGGGTACAGTACAGGTCAGGGGGCACACAGTGCAGAATGGGGGACACAGTACAGGGCAGGGGGCAGAATACAGCATAGGGGGTACAGTACAGGGCAGGGGGCACACATAGTGCAGCATAGGGGACACAGGGCAGGGGGCAGAATGCAGCATAGGGGGTGCAGTACAGGGCAGGGGGCACAAACTTACCACTGTTGGTCAGGCTGGCAGTGAGTCTGAAGGTCTGCTGTATTGGCTGGCTGGCAGGCTGCAGCAATGCTCAGATGGCTGAGACAGCGCTGCTCTGGGTTGCTCCTGCTTCCTGGATGTCTGTTACAGCCAGAGCAGGAGGTCAGCTGGCACTACAAGGGAGGTGGAGGGGCAGGTAAGAGAGGCAGCCTGACGGGCAGGCAGGAGTGCAGAGGGTCACATGCAGGGTCCACATGGTGCTTCTGGAAGTCTAGGAGCGGGCCCTGTTTGTGACTGAAGTATTACTTGAAAAGATTGGTGGAGCAGAAGCTTCCTCTCACTGCTCCTCCACCAATCAGATTACACAGTGCAGCAGCGCAGAGGAGAGGTAGGAGAATCCCTCTCTCCCCATCCTCTTGTTTCAATGCGCAGCGTTACGATCCCACCCCACCCCTGGAAAGAGAGAGAAATAGAAATATTACCCTGCTGATTTACCACATCCCTGCTATTGCTCCCAGGCTCCTGCTGAGCTCAGGCCCCGAAGCAGTCGCTTCCCCTGCTTCCCCTATAGCTACGCCACTGGCTGGCATGGTGGGAATATATAGGTTTGCTTCACAGACGGTCCACTGCACCATTACATTTTCTTCAAAATTGCCAATTACTTTTTCACCAACTGTTGTATGGCAATGATAAAGGGGAAGGTGAATCCACTGCCGAAGAAAAGTGTCATCCTCCTACAAGTCTCCACTTGTTCTCAATTGAAAAGGGGATGTTCTTGCTGTTGCCTTCCTCATAGTGGCCGCTTCTGCAGACGACAGAGGTGGTGAACCTACGGACAGCCTGACCGAACATGATGGCAGAGGGGGAGACACTCCCTCATGTAAAATTGTTTTTTGAGTGTCTGTATTTGACGCTACTAAAAAATTTATTGGAGAGAGGGCCTGTAGGTGGCCCTCCGTAAACATTGTTTGTATAGAGCACCAGTTGGCCCTCAGAAACATTGCCTGTTGGCTCAGCGTTTCTGTGCGAAGAGGAGGAGGAGGAGGGGGGTTGGAGGAAGAGGCATAATAAGTCTGAGAAACCGTGACCGAGGTAGGCCCCGCAATCCTTGGTGTGGGCATTACATGAGTGGCCCCAGGGTCAGACTCGATTCCAGCCTCTACCAAGTTAACCCAATGTGCTGTCAGGGAGATATAGTGTCCCTGCCCTCCAGCACTTGTCCATGTGTCCGTGGTTAGGTGGACCTTATCACTAACCGCGTTGGTCAGGGCACGGATGATGTTCTCTGACACGTGCTGGTGTAGGGCTGGGACGGCACATCGGGAAAAATAGTGGCGGCTGGGGACCAAGTACCGAGGGACAGCCACCGCCATCAGGTTGCGGAAAGCCTCAGTCTCTACCAGTCTATAGGGCAGCATCTTCAGGCTCAACCATTTGGAGATGTGGACGTTTAGGGCTTGGGCATGTGGGTGGCTGGAATTGTATTTGTGCTTGCGCTCAAATGTCTGCTGCAAAGACAGCTGAACGCTGCGCTGGGACACATTGGTGGAGGTTGTGGAGGATCGTGGAGGTGAATGGAGTGGTTGTAGGGTGGGAGGTGCTCGTGCCGAGGTCCTGGGCGGGGGGTGGACTCGCCGAGCCAGCATGTGACACAGGGAAGGGGCAGTGGTGTGACCCACAGGAGGTGAACGGCCTTGGTTCCACTGAGTTGGGTGTTTAGCACTCATATGCCTGCGCATGCTGGTAGTGGTTAGGCTGGTAGTGGTGGCTCCCCTGCTGATCATGGTGTGGCACAGGTTGCATACCACAGTCCATCGGTCATCCTCACTTTCTTTAAAAAACATCCAGACTTGCTAACATCTAGGCCTCGGCACGGGAGCTTGACTCCGTGAAACAGTTGCTAATCTACCTGTTCTGGCCCTGCTTCTCCCTCTGGCCACCCCACTGCCTCTTCCAACCTGTTCTGGTGCTGCACTTGCCTCCCCCTCAGAAGCACTGTCTTGAGTTGGATTACCAACCCAGCTCGGGTCAGTCACCTCATCATCCACCAGCTCTTCCTCCGACTCCTCACTCTGCTCCCCCCTCCGACTTACTGCCCTGACAACAACGTCACTGTCTGACAACCGTGTCTCATCATCAGCATCATCATCATCCAACACCTCTTGACGCGCTACTTGCACTAAGTCCACACTCTCATCACCCACAGACTGTGAAAGTTCTAAATTTTGGGCATCGGGACAGAGCAACTGCTCAGGTTGCTGTTGAGCAGTGGTTTGTGTCTCTGGGTAGGGTCCTGAAAAGAGTTCCTGTGAGTATGCCGGATCTGAATCCATACTTTCCGTGGGGGGGGGGCAGGCTGGGGGGAAGTAGGTTGAGCTGGAGGATCCAGAGGTCTACTCCCTTGGCTAGCGTGGGTGGACTGCGTGGAAGACTGGGTGGTGGATAAATTACTGTATTGTCCGCTATCCACGTCATCACCTGTTCGCACTGTTGTGGTTTCAATAGTGGTGTACCACGTGAACCAGTAAGTTGCGAGATGAAGCTAGGGAGCGAAACTCTGTTCCACTGCTCCCTCATCAACATGTACTGTGTCACCCTGCCCAGGACCACGGCCTCTGCCCTCTACACTACTTGAACGCCCACGCCCTCGACCCTTAGCCCTTGGGTTCAACATTTTGTATGTTCACTTCAATGTATGATATATAACTGAGAGAGAAAACATAGTCTTTAGACGGCGGCTTTTGTACCGCAAACCACTCAATTTGTCGCTGAACGGTATAATTTCAAAACAGAGAGAAAAGACGTAGTGTTTAGATGTAGGCTTTAGGCCCGCAAATCACTGAATTTGTCGCTGCACTGTATAATTTGTAAACTGAGAGAATAAACGTAGTGTTTAGACAGCGGTTTTTGTCCCGCAAACCACTCAATTTGTCGCTGCACTGTATAATTTGAAAACTGAGAGAAAAGACGTAGTGTTTAGATGTAGGCTTTAGGCCCGCAAATCACTGAATTTGTCGCTGCACTGTATAATTAGAAAAAAGAGAGAAAAGACGTAGTGTTTAGACGGCGGTTTTATTCCCGCAAAGCACTCAATTTGTCGCTGCACTGTATAATTTGAAAACTGAGAGAATAAACATAGTGTTTAGACGGCGGTTTTGTAACGCAAACCACTCAATTTGTCACTGCACTGTATAATATATAACTGAGAGAAAAAAACGTAGTGTTTAGACGGCGGCTTTAGTACCGCAAAGCACTCAATTTGTCGCTGCACTGTATAATATATAACTGAGAAAATAAACGTATTCCCTAGACTGACGCTAATGTACAGTACACTACATAATTGTTCACTGGACTGTAGTGTATATCACTGAGAGAAAAAAACGTATTCACTAGACTGCACTACAGATCCCAGCAAGCCAAGGTGCAGCAGCAGCAGCAAAAATGAGTACTGAGAGGGCTTTGGGCAATTTCTTTTGGGTCTGTGTGGACCACGTGCTGTCCCTTCTACCACCAGTGCACAGCGTGCAGCCAAGATGGCGGTAGCTGCACTACAAGTCCCAGCCAGCAGCAGACCCCCCCAAAAAAAATCGTGCTTGTAGCCCTTAGAAGGGTTGTTGGGTATTTTGGGGATGATTCCTGCCTAACCAACATCTAAATTGAGGCCCTAACAGCGTGCAACCAAGATGGGATAAAGATTGCAGTCAAATGGCTTTGGATGAGCCTCCTCAAAAATTTTTTGGGAGTGTGTGAAGTCGACCCTCCGAAAAAAAAAAAATTTGTGTCTGTGGTTGACGATACTGAAAAATAGTTTTAGAGTGTCTGTAGTTGACGCTCCTGAAAAATAGTTTTACAGTGTCTGTAGTTGACGCTCCTGAAAAATGGGTTTTAGAGTGTCTATAGTTGACGCTCTGGAAAAATTGTTTAGAGAGAGGGCCTGTAGGTTGCCCTCTGGAAACATTGTCTTAAAAGAGTGCCAGTTGGCCCTCTAAAAAATTCCCTTTTGGGTCAGCGTTTGGCAATGAAGAGAAGGAGGAGGAGGGGAGGAGAGGAATCGGATACATAAGGAATCTTATTCTTTAGCTGCTTTCCCCCGGAGGAGATTTGAATTCCGGTGAAATCCAGGCTTTGTTCATTTTAATAAGCATCAGCCTGTCAGCGCTGTCAGTTGACAGGCATGTACGCTTATCGGTGATGACGCCACCAGCTGCACTGAATACCCGCTCTGACAACATGCTAGCGGCAGGGCAGGCTAGCACCTCAAAGGCGTACAGCGCCATTTCAGGCCACGTGTCCACTGTCCAGCTTTGAAACCCAGTAGTTGTATGGAGCAGAGTGATCACGCAGGACATTGGTATGGTCAGCTAGGTACTCCCTCACCATCTTTCTGTACAGCTCCCCCCTACTCTGCCTAGACTGGGGACAGGTGACAGTGTCTTGCTGGGGTGACATAAAACTGGCAAAGGCCTTGGAGAGCGTTCCCCTGCCAGTGCTGGACAAGCTGCCTGCTTCGCCTCCTCTCCCCCGCTACTTGGCCCACAGAACCACGCCCTCTGCCGCTAGCGGTGTCAGATGGGAAGGATTGTTTCAGCTTGTGCACCAGGGCCTGTTGATATTGATTCACTCTCATACTCCTTTCCTCTACAGGGATGAGAGTGGAAAGGTTCTGCTTGTACCGTGGGTCCAGGAGAGTGAACACCCAGTAATCGGTGTTTGAAAAAATGCTTCTAACGCGAGGGTCACGGGATAGCAGCCTAAAGCTGCCTTGGCCAGCCAACATGCAAGAATTCCCTCTCCTCACTGGCCGACTCTCCATTCCTCCTCCTCCTCCAACTCCTCCTCTTCAGCCCATACATGCTCAAGAGTTAAGAAGGACTGAGCATTGGTACCCTCTTCTGTCTCGCCAACATTCTCCTCCTCTTCCTCCTCATCCTCATCCCCTCCTCCAATACGCGCTGAGAAACAGACCGGAGGGTGCTCTGGCTATCAAGCGACGTATCTTCTTCCCCATCTCCTGTGACAAGCGCAAAGCTTCTGACTTCATGCTGAGCAGTGAGTTTTTCAACAGGCAAAGCAGCGGGATGGTGAGGCTGATAATGGCGGCATCGCCGCTGACCATCTGTGTTGACTCCACAAAGTTGCTCAACACCTGACAGATATCAGACATCCACGTCCACTCCTCATTGTAGACTTGAGGAAGCTGACTGACCTGACTACCAGTTCTGGTGGAAGTTGACATCTGGCAGTCTACAATCGCTCTGCGCTGCTGGTAAACTCTGGATAACATGTTTAATGTCGAATTCCATCTTGTGGGCAAGTCGCACAACAGTCGGTGAGCTGGCAGTTGTAGGCGCCGCTGCGCTGCCCTGAGAGTGGCAGCATCTGTGGTAGACTTGCGGAAATGCGCACAGATGCGGCGCACCTTGGTGAGCAAATCTGACAATTGGGGTATGTCTTGAGGAACCGCTGAACTATGAGATTGAACACGTGGGCCAGGCATGGCACATGTGTCAGTCTGCCGAGTTGCAGAGCCGCCACCAGGTTACGCCCGTTGTCACACACAACCATGCCTGGCTTGAGGTTCAGCGGTGCCAGCCACAGATCGGTCTGCGCCGTGATGCCCATTAACAGCTCTTGGGCGGTGTGCCTTTTGTCACCTAAGCTCAGCAGTTTGAGCACCGCCTGCTGGCGCTTACCCACGGCACTGCTGCTGCGCCTAGAGCTACCGACTGAAGGCGCCGTGCCCACGGATGGTAATTTGGAGGAGGAGGAGGGGTTGGAGGAAGAGGCATAGTACATCTGAGAAACCGTGACCGAGGTAAGGCCCCGCAATCCTCGGTGTGGGCAGTACATGAGTGGCCCCAGGGTCAGACTCAGTCCCAGCCTCCACCAAGTTAACCCAATGTGCCGTCATTGAGATATAGTGTCCCTGCCCGGCAGCACTTGTCCACATGTCCGTGGTTAGGTGGACCTTATCACTAACCGCGTTGGTCAGGGCACGGATGATGTTCTCTGACACGTGCTGGTGTAGGGCTGGGACGGCACATCAGGAAAAATAGTGGCGGCTGGGGACCAAGTACCGAGGGACAGCCACCGCCAGCAGGTTGCGGAAAGCCTCAGTTCGTGCCGGGGTCCTGGGCAGGGGGGTTGACTCGCCAAGCCAGCATGTGATACAGGGGAAGGGGCAGTGGTGTGACCCGTATGCGGTGAACGGCCTTGGTTCCACTGAGTCGGGTGTTTAGCACTCATATGCCTGCGCATGCTGGTAGTGGTTCGGCTGGTAGTGGTGGCTCCCCTGCTGATCCCGGTGTGGCACAGGTTGCACACCACAGTCCGTCGGTCATCCTCACTTTCTTTAAAAATCCTCCAGACTTGCGAACATCTAGGCCTCGGCACGGGAGCTTGACTCCGTGAAACAGTTGCTGATCTACCTGCTCTGGCCCTCCTTCTCCGTCTGGCCCCCCCACTGCCTCTTCCAACCTGTTCTGGTGCTGCACTTGCCTCCCCCTCAGAAGCACTGTCTTGAGTTGGATTACCAACCCAGCTCGGGTCAGTCACCTCATCATCCACCTGCTCTTCCTCCGATTCCTCACTCTGCTCCCCCCTCGGACTTACTGCCCTGACAACAATGTCACTGTCTGACAACCATGTCTCATCATCATCATCATTATCATCCGACACCTCTTCACGCACTACTTGCACTAAGTCCACACTCTCATCACCCACAGACTGTGAAAGTTCTAAATTTTGGGCATCGGGACAGAGCAACTGCTCAGGTTGCTCTTGAGCAGTGGTTTGTGTCTCTGGATAGGGTCCTGAAAAGAGTTCCTGTGAGTATGCCTGATCTGAATCCATACTTTCTGTGGGGGGGGGCAGGCTGGGGGTAGGAGGTTGAGCTGGAGGAGACAGAGGTCTATTTCCTTGGCTAGCGTGGATGGACAGCGTGGAAGACTGGGTGGTGAATAAATTACTGGATACATTGTCCGCTATCCACGTCATCACCTGTTCGCACTGTTGTGGTTTCAATAGTGGTGTACCACGTGACCCAGTAAGTTGCTAGGGAAGCTAGGGAGCAAAACTCTGCGGCGTTCTGCTGCTCCCTCATCAGCATGTACAGTGTCACCCTGCCCAGGACCACGGCCTCTGCCCCCTACACTACTTGAACGCCCACGCCCTCGTCCTCGACCCTTAGCCCTTGGGTTCAACATTTTGTATATTCACCAAACTGTCGAGTTAATATCTGAGACCAAAACCGTATTCAGTAGACAGTAGAATTACTATCTGAGGCAAAAAAAATGTAGTCTTTAGACCGCAAACCACTCAATTTTGCACTGGACTGTAGTTTATATACCTGAGAATAAAAACGTATTCTCTAGACTGCGGCTAGTGTATTGCACACCTCACAATTGTTCACTGGACTGTAGTTTATATAATTGAGTGAAAAAAATTATTCTCTAGACTGCGGCAAGTGTATCGCACACCTCACAATTGTTCACTGGACTGTAGTTTATATAATTGAGTGAAAAAAATTATTCTCTAAACTGTGGCAAGTGTATTGCACACCTCACAATTGTTCACTGGACTGTAGTTTATATAATTGAGTGAAAAAAATTATTCTCTAGACTGCGGCAAGTGTATCGCACACCTCACAATTGTTCACTGGACTGTAGTTTATATAATTGAGTGAAAAAAATTATTCTCTAGACTGCGGCAAGTGTATCGCACACCTCACAATTGTTCACTGGACTGTAGTTTATATAATTGAGTGAAAAAAATTATTCTCTAAACTGTGACAAGTGTATCGCACACCTCACAATTGTTCACTGGACTGTAGTTTATATAATTGAGTGAAAAAAATATTCTCTAGACTGCGGCAAGTGTATCGCACACCTCACAATTGTTCACTGGACTGTAGTTTATATAATTGAGTGAAAAAATTATTCTCTAAACTGCGACAAGTGTATCGCACACCTCACAATTGTTCACTGGACTGTAGTTTATATAATTGAGTGAAAAAAATTATTCTCTAAACTGTGGCAAGTGTATTGCACACCTCACAATTGTTCACTGGACTGTAGTTTATATAATTGAGTGAAAAAAATTATTCTCTAGACTGCGGCAAGTGTATCGCACACCTCACAATTGTTCACTGGACTGTAGTTTATATAATTGAGTGAAAAAAATTATTCTCTAAACTGTGGCAAGTGTATTGCACACCTCACAATTGTTCACTGGACTGTAGTTTATATAATTGAGTGAAAAAAATTATTCTCTAGACTGCGGCAAGTGTATCGCACACCTCACAATTGTTCACTGGACTGTAGTTTATATAATTGAGTGAAAAAAATTATTCTCTAGACTGCGGCAAGTGTATCGCACACCTCACAATTGTTCACTGGACTGTAGTTTATATAATTGAGTGAAAAAAATTATTCTCTAAACTGTGGCAAGTGTATTGCACACCTCACAATTGTTCACTGGACTGTAGTTTATATAATTGAGTGAAAAAAATTATTCTCTAAACTGCGGCAAGTGTATCGCACACCTCACAATTGTTCACTGGACTGTAGTTTATATAACTGAGTGACAAAACGTATTCCCTAAACTGCACTACAGATCCCTGCAAGCCAAGGTACAGCAGCAGCAAAAATGAGTACTGAGAGGACTTTGGGAAATTTCATTGGGGTCTGTGCTGTCCCCTTTCTGCCACCAGTGCACAGTGTGCAGCCAAGATGGCGGTAGCTGCACTACAAGTCCCAGCCAGCAGCCGAGAGGAGGACAAAAAAAAAGGTCGTTGTAGCCCTTAGAAGGAGCATTGGGTTCTTTGTGGATTATTCCTGCCTAACCAGATTCTAATTTCACGCCCTAACATTGTGCAGCCAAGATGGTGGTAGCTGCACTACAAGTCCCAGCCAGCAGCCAGGAGGAGACCAAAAAAAAAAACGTGCTTGTAGCCCTTAGAAGGGCTGTTGGGTTCTTTGTGGGTGATTCCTGCCTAACCAACAACTAAATTCAGGCCCTAACACTCTCCCTGACAGACAGCAGCTCTATCCCTAATCTCATGCAGACGGCGTATGACGCGAGCAGCGTGGGACCAGATTCTTATATTCCCAGGTCATCTGATCTGGCCAGCCAATCCCTGCTATCGACTTGTAGGGGCCCCACGTGATGCTAGGAGGTACCAAAGACTCTCCTGCATGTTGATTGGCTGAAAAAAGGCGGCTAACATGCAGGAAGAGGAAGTTGCCATTTCCTCGAGGATCGCGATATGCTCGTCCGAGTGTAAATACCCTAATGCTCGAACGAGCACCAAGCTCAGACGAGCATGTTCGCTCATCTCTAATCACAACTGAAACACTAGGAGACAGCACCATGCTCACAAGAGCTTACAATCTATGAGGAACTGGGATGAAGGCTGATCTGCTTTGGGTTTGGGACTGTTACAGGATCGAGTTCAGGATTGAGGAGTTGTTGGGGGAGAGGTTTACTCTGGGAATAGTCATGTTAGGTAGCTTGATAAGATGTGTTTTTTAGGCACATTTGTAGGTGGAGAAGTTGTGAATTGATCTGATATTCCTGGACAGAGCGATCTTAATATATTCTCTGCTGGTAGCAGATCCACCACAGTTATTAAGTGGTGCATATCTCATTAATTGTGGTGCATTTCTACAGGTCAGTCCACCAATATTGTAATCTATAACAGCAAGGCAACTGGTGTAGATTTCAAATATAACCTAATAAATAAATAATAATAATAATAATAACCTATGCCTGATGTAGATTATAATAAATGGGAAGCCCACACATTCTTCTTGCCCACTGTGATGAGTGGGGCTCTAAATCCTCCGGAAGTTGCAAAATTTTGAACACTCATGGAATGCACCAAACTTTGATGCTAGTTTTTTTTTAATACCATTTTAACACAGTTTACATGTATTTTTTCTCCCTTTGTACTTTATTTTTTACATCACATCTTGTTCTAGGTGGGGAGTTTTTAAGATATTCTCCCAAAAACTTTTATAGGCAAAAAATGCAAGAAAGACACTGTGTGACTAAAAACACCACACCCAAAAAAAGCTTGTAAAAAGCTCATCACTTAACTGTGTTTTTTTGCAAACCCAAAATGCTCAAAATTAGTATGATAACACCTTTAAACACTGTTAAAAGCACTGTTGTTTTCACCGACCTCAAAATGTTTTATTCCATCATTTTTATTAATAACTTTTTTGCGTTGAACTTCATGGCCATAGCTATATTATGGCTCCATATATAGCTACAATATGGCACACAAATAAATCTATGGGACCCTACTGTCTCTTTATATGGCTCTGATTCTATATGGAAGAAAAGAGAGTTTTTTCATATGGCATTTGAATGAAAAAAATGTGGTATACAGTATGCACCACCATATGTCATATTGCAGATCTATTTTTCCCTAGAAAGATTGATGTGTGTACCTACCATACAGCATACACAGATTTCCAATGTGTATTAGGCCTCATGGTAATATATGAGCATTTGCATGTTTTGTATAACTTATTATGGAATTCTGTAATTTCTTTATTTGTGCCATTTTAGTTAAAGTTGGGTCCAAACATGCATTTCACTACCAGTTAATATATTATTAAAAAGTATACCCAGCACAGCACGTAGGTCTAGTAAAAACTCTTAGCTTTATTTAATCAAGTTAAAAGGTCCAGAAATTAGAACAGTATGCCAAAGAACTACATAAACTTTTCAGATATGAATAAGAATCTTTGTATCAGAAACACGTAAGCGGTTATTTCACTTGCTGTTCTGATTGATCTTTCACTTGATGAAATGGTTTTACTAGACCTACATGCTGTGCTCAATATACCTTTTCATTGGTATTTGGCATGTTTCTTTCTTCATTTCCATGCACCAGGATCTCCCTCATCCTGGTGAGATGAACTGGATTTGGATATGAGTATGCACTATATATTTTGATCTATATTGATATAATATTTCAGCATTAATAGTAGTTTAAATACCTATTCATCAGGCCGGCACTAAACACACTTGATAAGTGTCAAGTATTTTAAGTCTGTGATCTGTTTAGCATGATGGTAGATAAATCCAGAAAACATTTAGCCTATTAAAAATGTCTGTAAGAAAAACCAAATTGACATGTAAGGTCCTCCATGTGTTTTTACAAAAAAATGAATTTATCTATTATATGGTATGATCAGTTTTGAGTGCTGTCAAGCCTTTTTGCTTCTTCTCTCTCTTCGGCTCAATGCCAATTCGAATTAGACCTGTATCATCTTGAGAAACTGGTTGCTACATTTCTTCCTTTGCATAAAAGGATGCACGTGTTAGACAAATGATGTGTAGCTACTGGTCTGTCCCAAATAAGTCTGTACTGTTAAAGGGTTTGTACAGGGATTTTATATCGACACCTGACACCCCCGCAGTTTGCTGTTTGAAGAGGAGGTGATGCTCCATGCGAGTCTATACACTATACGCTATCCATTGTCTCAGAAGTGCAGAAGTGGCGCAGGGAGTGGGGTGCCAGATAAGTATATCCATTGTCAGGGGCCCAGCATATGGGGGACATTTTTATAGTCTTGGATAACCCCATTAATTACAAGTACTCGCTCCATTCACTTGAATGGAGTAAGTACTTGTAATTACACTATGCAGCCACTGCAAGGGAGATAATGTGTACTGTAATGAAGAGGAAGCAGTTCTCGCATGGAGCACCGTCTAGTCTTTAAACAGCTCATGGGGGGGGGCGGGTGTTGGAATCCTGGTAATCAGATATTGATGACTTATCCTGATGATAGGTCAATATAAAACCTCTACCCAACTCCTTTATGGAGAACAACAAAAACATTCAAACCATGACATTCCTCATCTTAGCCTGGAAAGTAATGGTGAATTCAGAAAAGCGGTCATTCACATTAGATGAATGTCAACCTAACCTGCCAATTTCAGTGAGATGAGCCAACCAATTGAGTTTGGGGTGTCCTGATTCTCTTCCAATAACAGATATTAGGGGGAAAGTAAACATTCAACATGCTTGATACTTTTTTTCCAAGGGAAATAACCCCTGCAAGCACTGTCTAGCAACAATTTATTCTTCTCTTGCTGAGTATATATATATATATATATATATATATATATATATATATATGGAAGATGGGAGGAATAGATGTCTTATGAAAGAACATTGAGTCAACAGCTATCTAGGGTGTATGTCCACTTGAAATTATATCTTTAGGTGGACAAACAAAAGCCTTTTCATTGCTGATCTTTAAGCATTTAAAGATTTGCTTGCCAAACTGTCCAATGCTACATTCAAAAAGTTTGCTATGGTCTTGTTTATATCTTTTTTTCTGTTGTAAAGCATACAGTATATTGATCTATCTCTAAAATTTTCTAACATTTCTTTTTGTTTCCAAATGTTGGACCTATGAACCACAGCTGGAGGGAATTTCCATATGACTTATCCACATTTTCCCTGAATATCCTGCATGGATCAGTATATGAGATAAACATTCTTCCATATCCTGATCAGCATTCCCCATATTTTTACCCTACACAGGCGGTAGAGATGAATAGAGATGAGCGAGTAGTGTTCGATCGAGCTGGTATTCGATCGAATACTACGATATTCGGCGTGCTCGATTTCTTTCGAGTATAACGGCGATGGCGCACTTAGAATTCGTTTCCCCTCCCACCTTCCCTGGCGCTCTTTTTCCACCAATCACCATGCAGGGGGGGTATGACAGGCACGCTGAGCACGCTGGCAGCGCGAAAACGGCGTCTACATGCATTGGCTGGAAAAACCATGTGACCTTGAATATTAAAAACTCAGCTCTTCCTGCTCGTTCGCATATGCTGCGTGAACTTAGTCAGGGACAGAGGCTGGAGAAGGGAGAGACAGGTTTTAGCTGTTGGACAGGCAGGAGCGTGATTAAAAGCCCTTATCAGGGCTACTATAGTGCAGTACAGTGATAGCTTTACTACAAGATACACTTTACAGAGAACGGCTGCCGTATTCAGGGATAGCTGCTGGAGTAGGTACAGAGAGAGGCATTAGTGGTGTATTAGGTGCTCTGCTACATACCAAACTATATTTGGCACTACTGCTGTGTACCTTGAAATATACAATATATAGGCCTTTCAATTGGCAACTGTACTGTGCGTTCTCTTGCAAAGTAATTTCTCATACCTGGTGTTCATACACACCGTCTGATCACTTAGTACACGGCTGTGTACCTTGAAATATACAATATATAGGCCTTATAATTGGCAACTGTACTGTGCGTTCTCTTGCAAAGTAATTTCTCATACCTGGTGTTCATACACACCGTCTGATCACTTAGTACACGGCTGTGTACCTTGAAATATACAATATATAGGCCTTATAATTGGCAACTGTACTGTGCGTTCTCTTGCAAAGTAATTTCTCAAACCTGGTGTTCATACACACCGTCTGATCACTTAGTACACGGCTGTGTACCTTGAAATATACAATATATAGGCCTTATAATTGGCAACTGTACTGTGCGTTCTCTTGCAAAGTAATTTCTCATACCTGGTGTTCATACACACCGTCTGATCACTTAGTACACGGCTGTGTACCTTGAAATATACAATATATAGGCCTTTCAATTGGCAACTGTACTGTGCGTTCTCTTGAAAAATAATTTCTCAAACCTGGTGTTCATACACACCGTCTGATCACTTAGTACACGGCTGTGTACCTTGAAATATACAATATATAGGCCTTATAATTGCCAACTGTACTGTGCGTTCTCTTGCAAAGTAATTTCTCATACCTGGTGTTCATACACACCGTCTGATCACTTAGTACACGGCTGTGTACCTTGAAATATACAATATATAGGCCTTACAATTGCCAACTGTACTGTGCGTTCTCTTGCAAAGTAATTTCTCATACCTGGTGTTCATACACACCGTCTGATCACTTAGTACACGGCTGTGTACCTTGAAATATACAATATATAGGCCGTTCAATTGGCAACTGTACTGTGCGTTCTCTTGAAAAAAATTTCTCAAACCTGGTGTTCATACACACCGTCTGATCACTTAGTACACGGCTGTGTACCTTGAAATATACAATATATAGGCCTTATAATTGGCAACTGTACTGTGCGTTCTCTTGCAAAGTAATTTCTCAAACCTGGTGTTCATACACACTGTCTGATCACTTAGTACACGGCTGTGTACCTTGAAATATACAATATATAGGCCTTATAATTGGCAACTGTACTGTGCGTTCTCTTGCAAAGTAATTTCTCATACCTGGTGTTCATACACACCGTCTGATCACTTAGTACACGGCTGTGTACCTTGAAATATACAATATATAGGCCTTACAATTGCCAACTGTACTGTGCATTCTCTTGCAAAGTAATTTCTCAAACCTGGTGTTCATACACACTGTCTGATCACTTAGTACACGGCTGTGTACCTTGAAATATACAATATATAGGCCTTATAATTGGCAACTGTACTGTGCGTTCTCTTGCAAAGTAATTTCTCATACCTGGTGTTCATACACACCGTCTGATCACTTAGTACACGGCTGTGTACCTTGAAATATACAATATATAGGCCTTACAATTGGCAACTGTACTGTGCGTTCTCTTGCAAAGTAATTTCTCATACCTGGTGTTCATACACACCGTCTGATCACTTAGTACCTGGCTGTGTACCTTGAAATATACAATATATAGGCCTTACAATTGCCAACTGTACTGTGCGTTCTCTTGCAAAGTAATTTCTCAAACCTGGTGTTCATACACACCGTCTGATCACTTAGTACACGGCTGTGTACCTTGAAATATACAATATATAGGCCTTATAATTGGCAACTGTACTGTGCGTTCTCTTGCAAAGTAATTTCTCATACCTGGTGTTCATACACACCGTCTGATCACTTAGTACACGGCTGTGTACCTTGAAATATACAATATATAGGCCTTATAATTGCCAACTGTACTGTGCGTTCTCTTGCAAAGTAATTTCTCATACCTGGTGTTCATACACACCGTCTGATCACTTAGTACACGGCTGTGTACCTTGAAATATACAATATATAGGCCTTATAATTGGCAACTGTACTGTGCGTTCTCTTGCAAAGTAATTTCTCATACCTGGTGTTCATACACACCGTCTGATCACTTAGTACACGGCTGTGTACCTTGAAATATACAATATATAGGCCTTACAATTGCCAACTGTACTGTGCGTTCTCTTGCAAAGTAATTTCTCATACCTGGTGTTCATACACACCGTCTGATCACTTAGTACACGGCTGTGTACCTTGAAATATACAATATATAGGCCTTATAATTGGCAACTGTACTGTGCGTTCTCTTGCAAAGTAATTTCTCATACCTGGTGTTCATACACACCGTCTGATCACTTAGTACACGGCTGTGTACCTTGAAATATACAATATATAGGCCTTATAATTGGCAACTGTACTGTGCGTTCTCTTGCAAAGTAATTTCTCATACCTGGTGTTCATACACACCGTCTGATCACTTAGTACACGGCTGTGTACCTTTAAATATACAATATATAGGCCTTACAATTGGCAACTGTACTGTGCGTTCTCTTGCAAAGTAATTTCTCATACCTGGTGTTCATACACACCGTCTGATCACTTAGTACACGGCTGTGTACCTTGAAATATACAATATATAGGCCTTATAATTGCCAACTGTACTGTGCGTTCTCTTGCAAAGTAATTTCTCATACCTGGTGTTCATACACACCGTCTGATCACTTAGTACACGGCTGTGTACCTTGAAATATACAATATATAGGCCTTACAATTGCCAACTGTACTGTGCGTTCTCTTGCAAAGTAATTTCTCATACCTGGTGTTCATACACACCGTCTGATCACTTAGTACACGGCTGTGTACCTTGAAATATACAATATATAGGCCTTTCAATTGGCAACTGTACTGTGCGTTCTCTTGAAAAATAATTTCTCAAACCTGGTGTTCATACACACCGTCTGATCACTTAGTACACGGCTGTGTACCTTGAAATATACAATATATAGGCCTTACAATTGCCAACTGTACTGTGCGTTCTCTTGCAAAGTAATTTCTCATACCTGGTGTTCATACACACCGTCTGATCACTTAGTACACGGCTGTGTACCTTGAAATATACAATATATAGGCCTTTCAATTGGCAACTGTACTGTGCGTTCTCTTGAAAAATAATTTCTCAAACCTGGTGTTCATACACACCGTCTGATCACTTAGTACACGGCTGTGTACCTTGAAATATACAATATATAGGCCTTTCAATTGGCAACTGTACTGTGCGTTCTCTTGAAAAATAATTTCTCAAACCTGGTGTTCATACACACCGTCTGATCACTTAGTACACGGCTGTGTACCTTGAAATATACAATATATAGGCCTTTCAATTGGCAACTGTACTGTGCGTTCTCTTGCAAAGTAATTTCACGGCTGTGAAGGCAAAATATTGTAACCAAAAAAAAATAAAATGCGGCGGGGGGCTAGCGGAATAGGACGTGGACGAGGACGGGGGCGCGGAAATGCTGTTGGGGGCCTTGTTGAAGCCAGTGGGGATACAATGCGTGCTGGTGAGGGTCAGCCAGGATCCCGCTCATCCAGAATCCCTGCCTTTATGGGACAGTTAAGCAGGGGGCGGGTTACACCGCTGTTGAGGCCTGTGCAGTTTGAACAGGTGGTGCAATGGATAGCCGATAGCGCTTCCACACAGTTGTCCACCAGCCAGTCATCCACACAGTCTCACTCTGACCCTCCTTCCTCCACACCTGGCCAACAGAGTCATCCCACCATTGACCCCTCCCAGGAGCTCTTTTCGGGTCCTTTTTCAGATGTGCCGGAAGAATCCCAGGAGCTAGCAGAGGAATTTGTTTGTAGTGATGCCCAAACACTTGAGTTTTCGCCATCTCCTGCTGATGTGGACCCTGAGCCAGCATCTGTTATCATGAGCGATGATGATGATGAGACGCAGTTGCCATCAAGGGAGGCTGTTGGAATGTCCAGTGGGCAGCAGGAGGAGCAGAGTGAGGAAGTGGAAGAGGAGGTGGTGGATGACGAAATGACCGACCCCACTTGGCCAGGGGTGATGTCCAGCGAGGAAAGTAGTGGAGAGGTGGTGGTCTGCGCAGCACCGAAAAAGGCAGCAAGAGGCAGAGGGATGTCCAGAGGCAGAGGGATGTCCAGAGGCAGAGGGATGTCCATAGGCAGAGGACAGTCCAGACAGAGAAGTGAGGCCACAACCAGCAGGGCCGAAGCTGTTCCCGGCAGCGGGCAGTCGCGCGAAGCTCCCCCATCGAGGCCTCGTACTTCTGTGGTGTGGAGATTTTTTAATGTTTGTGCGGATGACAAACTGAGCGCGGTTTGCACACTCTGCCACTCAAAACTGAGTAGGGGCTCTGAGAAGAGCAATCTGACCACCTCAGGCATGCGGCGTCACTTGGAAGTCAAGCACTGGGCTGAGTGGGAGAGAGCAAACGCAATACAACCTGCGCCCGGTCTTGCTGCCACTGCCTCTTCCCCTGTGTTGTGTGCTGCCACTGCGGTCCAGACCTCCAGCCAGGACACCTCCACATCTGCCTCTGCCTCGGCTACTTTGGGGCCTTCTCCTTCAGCCTCCCCTTCCCCCGCCTCTTTGCCTGCACCTTCACACTCCTCGTCCCAACAACTGTCCATCTCGCAGGCGTTCGACCGCAGGCAGAAGTACGCCTCGAGTCACCCCCAAGCCCAAGCCTTAAACTGCCACATCTCCAAACTGCTGGCCCTGGAGATGTTGCCGTTTAGGCTTGTGGAGACGCAGGCCTTCTGCGACCTGATGGCGGCTGCCGCACCTCGCTATTCCGTCCCCAGCCGCCACTACTTTTCCCGGAGTGCCGTCCCCGCCCTGCACCAGCACGTGTCGCGTAACATCAGGCGGGCCCTGAGGTACGCAGTCAGCGCAAAGGTCCACTTGACCACCGACTCGTGGACAAGCGCTTGCGGCCAGGGACGATACATCTCTTTGACGGCACACTGGGTGAATGTAGTGGAAGCGGGGACGGGGTCGCAAACAGAGACGGCCTACCTACCACCCCCGCCCAAGATTGCCAGCATGGGTTCTGATAAACCCCCCTCCTCCTCCTCCTCCTCCTCTGCCTTAACATCGCCCTCAGCCGCTAGCTGGAAGCGTTGCAGCACTGGCGCGGGGAGACGTCAGCAGGCGTTGCTTAAGTTCATCAGCTTGGGAGACTGGAAGCACAGCGCCCCAGAGGTGAGGGACGCCATATTGCAGCAGACGGAGATGTGGCTGTCGCCGCTGCAGCTAGGACCAGGCATGGTCGTGTGCGATAACGGCCGTAACCTGGTGGCGGCTCTGGAGCTTGCCGAACTCAATCACGTACCATGCCTGGCCCACGTTTTTAATCTGGTAGTCCAAAAGTTTCTAAAGACTTACCCCAACCTGGCAGAGCTACTGGTGAAAGTGCGGCGCTTGTGCGCTCACTTTCGGAAGTCAACTGTAGCTGCTGCTAGCTTAAAAAAACTCCAGCAACGCCTCCATTTGCCTGAACATCGGCTGTTGTGCGACCTGCCGACTCGCTGGAATTCCACCTATTCCATGTTGGCCAGGGTGTGTGAGCAGCAGAGAGCATTGATGGAGTACCAGATTATGAATCCACGCGTGCCTCCAACTCAGCTCTCTCAGTTTGCCAACCACGAGTGGCCATGGATGGCAGACATATGCGATGTACTGCGTATCTTTGAGGAGTCCACCAAGAAGGTCAGCAGCGAGGACGCTATAGTGAGCGTAACCATCCCGCTCCTATGCGTCCTTAAAGAATCCCTCATCGCAATAAGGGAGAACGCATTGCACGCAGAGGAGACGGGGGTAGGAGGAGACGCAACGGAGCTACACAGTCAGACCACACTTTTGTCTGCTTCACGGTGGCAGTTGCAGGAGGATGAGGATGAGGAGGAGGACGACGTGGAGGTGGCTGTGGAAGAGGAGGAGGATGCTGGCGGCGAGGGTAGCAGTCAGGCTGTGTGCGTCCCATTGGTTCAGCGCGGATGGGGCGGAGAGGAGGCGGAAGAGGAAGAGGAGGAAATGGCAAGTGATCCTTCTGGAGGGGGCAGTGAGGTCATGCCTATTCAGAGTCTGGCACACATGGCTGACTTCATGCTGGGCTGCTTTTCCCGGGACACACGTGTTGTCCGGATAGTGGAGAACAAACTGTACTGGGTCTTCGCACTCCTGGACCCCCGGTATAAAGATAACGTCTCCTCTTTTATTCCGGTAGAGGAGAGGACAAATCGATTGCTGGAATACCAGAGGGAACTCGTGCAGAACATGATGGAGATTTTCCCACCCACCATCGCTGGCGGCAGAGAGGAGAGGGTCTCCCAGAGTCCCACAACATCTATCAGGCCCACAGCCACCAGGGGAACACTCTCCAAGGTGTGGGACACGTTCATGGCACCCCCTCGTGCAACTTCCATCACTGCGGGGCCCGCTATCAGCAGGAGGGACAAGTATCGGCGGATGTTGCGGGAGTATCTGGCAGACCGTAACCCTGTCCTCCCCGATCCCTCGGCGTCCTACACTTACTGGGTCTCCAAGTTGGACACGTGGCTGGAACTGTCCCTGTACGCCTTGGAGGTGCTTGCCTGCCCTGCCGCCAGCGTGCTATCAGAAAGGGTGTTCAGCGCAGCCGGGGGCATTATAACCGATAAGCGCAGCCGCCTGTCAACCGACAGTGCCGACAGGCTGACGCTAATCAAAATGAACAGCAAGTGGATTGACCCGGACTTTGCTTCTCCAACAAAAAAAGCAGCCAAAAGTGAAGTGCCATCTGTATGAAGTGCCATTTCCTCCTCCACCTCCTCCTCCTCCTCCTTAACCGCCGTAGAATTGCTCCGTAAATAAGAAAAATTTATATATTTATGGCTCACCTCTTGGGCCTCCACAAAATGTTTAAGAGGTGTCACCTCTTGGGCCTCCACATAATTTTTAAGAGGTCTCACCTCTTGGGCCTCCACAAAATGTTTAATAGGTCTCACCTCTTGGGCCTCCACAAAATGTTTAACAGGTCTCACCTCTTGGGCCTCCACAAAATGTTTAACAGGTCTCACCTCTTGGGCCTCCACAAAATGTTTAACAGGTCTCACCTCTTGGGCCTCCACAAAATGTTTAACAGGTCTCACCTCTTGGGCCTCCACAAAATGTTTAACAGGTCTCACCTCTTGGGCCTCCACAAAATGTTTAACAGGTCTCACCTCTTTGGGCCTCCACAAAATGTTTAACAGGTCTCACCTCTTGGGCCTCCACATAATTTTAAGAGGTCTCACCTCTTGGGCCTGCACAATAATGTTTAAGAGGTCTCACCTCTTGGGCCTCCACATAATTTTTAAGAGGTCTCACCTCTTGGCCTGCACAAAATGTTTAAGAGGTCTCACCTCTTGGGCCTCCACATATTTTTAAGAGGTCTCACCTCTTGGGCCTCCACATAATTTTTAACACGTCTCACCTCTTGGGCCTCCACATAATTTTTAAGAGTCTCACCTCTTGGGCCTGCACAAAATGTTTAAAGAGGTCTCAACCTCTTGGGCCTCCACATAATTTTTAAAAGGTCTCACCTCTTGGGCCTTCCACATAATTTTTAACACGTCTCACCTCTTGGGCCTCCACATAATTTTTAATACGTCTCACCTCTTGGGCCTCCACAAAATGTTTAAGAGGTCTCACCTCTTGGGCCTCCACATAATTTTAACAGGTCTCACCCTCCCTTGGGCCTCCACATAATTTTTAAGAGGTCTCACCTCTTGGGCCTCCACAAAATGTTTAACAGGTCTCACCTCTTGGGCCTCCACAAAATGTTTAACAGGTCTCACCTCTTGGGCCTCCACATAATTTTTAACAGGTCTCACCTCTTGGGCCTCCACATAATTTTTTAACACGTCTCACCTCTTGGGCCTCCACATAATTTTTAACACGGTCTCACCTCTTGGGCCTCCACATAATTTTTAATACGTCTCACCTCTTGGGCCTCCACAAAATGTTTAAGAGGTCTCACCTCTTGGGCCTCCACAAAATGTTTAAGAGGTGTCACCTCTTGGGCCTCCACATAATTTTTAAGAGGTCTCACCTCTTGGGCCTCCACAAAATGTTTAAGAGGTCTCACCTCTTGGGCCTCCACAAAATGTTTAAGAGGTCTCACCTCTTGGGCCTCCACAAAATGTTTAAGAGGTCTCACCTCTTGGGCCTCCACAAAATTTTATCAAAGGTTCTCACCTCTTGGGCCTCCACAAAATTTTAACAGGTCTCACCTCTTGGGCCTCCACAAAATTTTATCAAGGTCTCACCTCTTGGGCCTCCACAAATTTTATCAAGGTCTCACCTCTTGGGCCTCCACAAAATTTTTAACAGGTCTCACCTCTTGGGCCTCCACATAATTTATCAAGGTCTCACCTCTTGGGCCTCCACAAAATTTTATCAAGGTCTCACCTCTTGGGCCTCCACAAAATTTTAAAGAGGTCTCACCTCTTGGGCCTCCACAAAATGTTTAAGAGGTCTCACCTCTTGGGCCTCCACAAAATTTTATCAAGGTCTCACCTCTTGGGCCTCCCACAAAATTTTATCAAGGTCTCACCTCTTGGGCCTCCACAAAATTTTTAACAGGTCTCACCTCTTGGGCCTCCACAAATTTTATCAAGGTCTCACCTCTTGGGCCTCCACAAATTTTTATCAAGGTCTCACCTCTTGGGCCTCCACAAATTTTTAACAGGTCTCACCTCTTGGGCCTCCACATAATTTATCAAGGTCTCACCTCTTGGGCCTCCACAAAATTTTTTAACAGGTCTCACCTCTTGGGCCTCCACAAAATTTTATCAAGGTCTTCACCTCTTGGGCCTTCCACAAAATTTTTAACAGGTCTCACCTCTTGGGCCTCCACAAAATTTTATCAAGGTCTCACCTCTTGGGCCTCCACAAAATTTTATCAAGGTCTCACCTCTTGGGCCTAACAAAATTTTTAACAGGTCTCACCTCTTGGGCCTCCACAAATTTTCCATGAGCCTCTGGCCAGCCCACGGCCTCTTCCTGCCTTTTGCGGTCCTACGCATCCCTCAACATCCCCACTGCTTTACCTGCTAGACATGACACTGGGCCAGGTCCGGGTCACTGACATCTCAAGCGGCCAACAATTTGGGCATTTTAAGGCTTCTGCATGTGTTTGAGTTGTTTTTACATTTTAAAGAAGACATGTCTGACCCACATCTCACACACACACACACAATGACAATTAGGGGTGGGGTCTATTTGCTTTCCCCTTTGCCTATGCCATCTGTGGTTGTTATAGGCAACGTGATTTTAAGGGGTGCAGAATTTCATCTTCTTTTTTGTCTAGTTTGGCTTGGGGTCCATGGCAATGTAGAGGAAAGAAGGTTTCCTTGTATGGTCTCACTTTACAGAGAGGTTATATTGTCTTTGGAGTGTATTGTTGAGAGGCTGTGATAGTGGCGTAATAGTGCGACTTGGGCGCGTTATATGCACCCAGACATGCTTCCCCTGCTGTCCCAGTTTCATTCCAGCAGTGTTGGCATCCTTTTCTGAGGTTTCAGGGTGGACTTGGTGACCTCCAAGTGGTCGAATTGAGATTTCCAAGTGGCGAGCATTTTTTTCCCATAGACTATAATGGGATTCGATAGTCGGTCGAATAGTCGAATTTCGCGGTCTATTCGAATTGAATTTCGAACTTTCGAATATTTCACTACTCGCTCATCTCTAGAGATGAACAATTTTCCTAAAATTAATTTTGGTCCAATTCGTCCAAACTGGGCAAGCAGTTCTATCCAAATGCTGTAAATAACTGAAAAATCCCTCTCCTTCTCTTTCTCTCCCAAAAAAAATTCTACCCAAACAAATCTCAAGAAATTCTGATTCTACCAAATCAGAGTTTAAAAAAAATATATTCAGGTCTAATAAATTGATTCACTTATCTCTAATAGGTGATTGCTTGTGGCATTCCCTATGAGTAAGGAAATTCCTTAAACTGTGCATTATGGCATATACCATAGTTACCTATATAATTAACTCATGCTCTCCATTTGCTAGAAGATTCATCACATTCATTAACTTCCATGACATTTTAGTAAGTAACACATCCTCAACTGCCTCATCATGTTCATTTTTTTTCCTTTTTGAATACATGTCCATTGCAATTAATATTTTTATTAGTTGCATCCACAAGTATCATTTATGCATAAATATCAGCTTCTTAGCGCATCTCCTATCTAATTACATCATTGACCTTCCATACATGATAGAATAGCTTAGTGACCTGTTCATGTTGGTTACTGAGCACATTACAAGTTCATCCTTGTTGTTACACACATGGACTCATCACCGCACAAAACAAGCTATTTCTGATCCCACTTCATGTTGCAGCTGGTTTATTCTCCATGGTCTAGCAACCCAAGACCCGTGCCTTTGTCATATATTACCGGAGTATTTGATCAGGCTACAAAGCATTATTATAATGATTCAAGGGAAAGACTATTTTAACCATGCAATATTTACTTTTGGCAGGAATTGTTAATTGTCTGTGTTTGATAATAGGTGTAAATGTAACATAAATGGTAGTACGTGTATTTATTGTACCTTATAATGTATTGGAGAACTCATTGGTTCAAGAAAGGAGACAAAGCAGCCACATCATACAATTACCTCTCTATATAAGACTACATATTTCAGGCTGTTAGTTGATCAGAGAAATACATTACTTCTATATTTTCTCTTGTCCAAGCATTCAGTTCCATGTGTTGCATATTTTATTTTCAGAGTGTGTGTGTGTGTGTGTGTGTGTGTTTATAAGGGAAACAGCCAATGAATCAATCATTCAGGAGGTGCAGTCACTTCTAAATAATACAAGCTAGTGTACATAATGGCTATATCATCTGAAAATGAGCAGATTACATCACAATATTGTTCCAATCCATGTAACACAAAGTGACTCAGGATGATGCCCTATTATCTTCTTAATCACAAACTAAACTTGAGACAATGAAAACATTATCTGAACACGGTGAAAGTTAAGCATATATGTGAACGTGGGAACTCAGTCACTGATTGTTGCAATCTACAGTGACCACTGAGAAAAACTCCATAAAGAGGTGTGTTTATATATTAATATAATTTAATTGAAAAATATATATTTTTATTACTATGCCTCATGTTTATGTATATCAGTGTGTCCGTATGACAGGTAGAGATAGAGCGACAAACAAAAAACATTTGTAATGCATTTTTCTTAGAAGTTTTAAAGGATAGATAGATAGATGGATAGACAGATAGAAATAAACCTAGATTAGAGATAGATAGATAGATAGATAGATAGATAGATAGATAGATAGATAGATATAGTCTATGATGAAATATACAGATTTCAGTAGATGCACCATTCTATATATGTAATATAATGTACCAGTTGCAATGTTCATCTTTAGCGTATTAACCAAATACTAATATAGTACATATTTTTTATACTACTAATATAACGGTAATTATATATATATGACAAATTAAAGCTATTTAATTTTCAAACAAACAGTCCTATCTCAAGCATAATGTAATGTTACAGAGTTTTTGCTGTTTCTTTTCTGGAAAACTTTACTGATCTGTCACGCAATTGCTGCCTATAAAATTTTTACACTGTCTTTTTTAACAGAGGATGCCAATATAACTAGCACTGTAGTGCAAACAAATCCTAAAAGGAGGCGAGATAACATGAATTTAAATTCCAAAGGGGTTCCTGTGCTGGTTTCCTAGTGCCCCAGTCAGTAATGTGTTTGTGGGAATTCAGTCTTTTTGTCTCTAAGAGGGGGGAAAAAAGCTAAATCTACATCGGTGGCCCAGTCTAGGTTTGCCATTCTTTAGGTTTTCTATTGATGTGAATGAAGTGGCCTGGACCTTTTATTTGATCTACTCAATTGCATAAAGTGACAGAATTCTAATATATTTGTTTAATGCTCTTCAATAGGATTTCACTTTCTAACTTCCAAATAAAGCCCAGATCTTCGAATGTGTTATCTACTCATGGTGCAGGGACATATTTCATATATTCCTGCCACTGTTTTCAGCTGAATTTAAGAAGGTTTTTCAAATCAAAAGATGGATATAAAGAAACAGATGTGAAGTTAGTGTGAATTCCTATAGTGAGGTCTGAGCCTATTGTACGAGCACCGCAGGAGGTCCTGAGGGTCTATTTTCTATGCTGTAATTGAAACATATTAATTAGGTAATTTGTTGTTAGTTGGGTGAAAACAAATAATAGACTCAAAAAAGACTGACATGGGGCGTTTTGGATATTTCTTTTCTATTTTTGCAGATTTTTTTGGCTGATTTATTATTACATTATAAGGCCCATTTACTGTTTCTCATACCATCAAATAGTTAAATTGCTCCCATAAAATCACCACCTTTTACAACAGTTAATGTTGAATAGATAGTATTAAATATATTAATTTGTAGAAATTTCTCACTATAACATTTTTTCTATTATGTTAATTATCTCTAGTTAATTCTACTAGGTTTAGTTTTTTTTAGATCCCTAAAAGTGTTTATTGACTTTGGCCATGAGCCACTGATGAGGATTAAAAAAAGACAAAGCTGTTGATTCATTCAGTCATCAACCTACTTACTTGTTGGTAAGCTTGAGACGAAAGTTTTTTTACACGGAACAACAGTTTTGTTACATGATTTTTTTTTTTACGTTTTCACATATTTTCACAATGAAGTACATCAAATATGTTTTAAATATTACTTATGTTTTGTAAAAGTCCAAAGAAGAAAGTTCCAAAAAGTTGCAAAATATTATTTTTTTACATTATATTTAGAATTATTTACATTTAGAATTATCTGCTTTAACCCTTACAGTCTTTATACTAAAAACATGCATTCTATTCATGATAAAAGAGCAGACACCCCCTAGTCAGAAATGTGTTGCAGGTGCCTCTTGAAGACATCACAATTATATGATACTGTTCATAATATCATAATACATAGCTTTCTAAACTAAATTCGAGTACTCATCCCATGCCCTAGGAACGTCATGCCTTTAAATAATTTGCATGATTATTTTTATATAGTATAGTATATTTCTGTATAGTGTACATAGGGCCATAGAAAAGGAAAGCTAAAAGTGAACTAATTTTCACAGTGATTAGAAAGAAGATACTTATGTCCGTAGAATAAGGGTTATCTGCACTAGAAAGCCATATAAATACGTTCTGTGTTTCATTTACTGGATAGATAAATGGATAAATTTATAATAGATAAATTATATTTAATCATACTTACACATAGGTATTTTTTCCAGGGCGGTTTAAATAAATCAATCTATTTCAGGTTTAGTGATGATATTAACTAAATAACATATTCTACATCCATTTCAAATTATTAACAGAGGTATGTAATTGATAGTCACATAAGGACTTTAGCCATTAATCTTGGTAGGAGAGTTTGATAGTAACAATCGTAACGTAGTGCATCATCGGACACACCTGTTAAAATACTAGTAACTTATACTGCATTCACTTTTGTCCTGTTCAGTTAAATGTGCAGTAGCAATGTATGTTTGATTTAAATGAGCTGATGAAGTGTACAACTTGTGGTCAATCATCATATGTAAACGTAAACTAGATAAAAGAACTAATGTACCATTACACACCTGATACACACACTCACACATATACATATAAAAGAAAATAAACATATTCCAATACTTTAAAATAAACTAATACATCAAGACAGACAATCATTTTGAATTAACATTTTAATGAGAAAATATTATTTGGACGACTAGGTTCATAATTTAACGGCGACACTTATTTTCTGACATACACACATGCTGTGAATAATAACATCAATAAGCAAATGCCATGCCTTCTGTACAACAAGGAAATTGAGTGATCATTTTCTTTACAGCTTATGTGACAGTAGGGTCATTTGGAATTAACTTAGATTCACCACACAGCGACAGTACATTTTTTGTATTTTTTTTAATATATTTGTTTTAGCAAATTCCCTAAATTAAATCTAAAAGTGGGTCAAATAAAAGTGCATTAAACACATTTGATACTCATTCGTATTCACAAACATTTACAATACTTCTCTGGACTTTGGGAGGGCTCCCCCTAAAAAAACAGTGTTTGAAACTTAACTAGGGATATGACCCCTGCCCTTTGAAAATAAATATATAAGCAATTTTCAATTCAGTGACATCAACTAATCATTTTCCAGTGCCTTGAGATTAATACTCACAATTGACAGACAACAAGTACAGTGAATGGTTTGCTTTCTACGTTCTATATGCACATGAGGGCAGTATAGGTGTAAACATTTTTGTTTCATCCAGATACATGGTTATGTTTATTAATGGGTGAAACTAATCGGCATTATTTTATATCATAGCGGCGCCTATACATATATGTTTTTATACATTGTGAATGTAAGAAAACTATGTTGAGATGTTTAATTTGTCCAAAACAATCATGCACTGTGTCTCCAAAAAAAGGAGATCAGATAACACTGATTGCTAATGTTTTATCAGATGTTAGGCATGTGATCATCATTGGATATGAGATGCATTAAATGTGTCTGCCTGTCTTCCTATTTTTTTTACTATTTGTTTTTTTGGCTAATATAGTCATGTGCTCTTAAAATCTGTTACCTGAAAATGTGTGCCCTTCCATTCTGAAACATTGAATAAAACATGTGCAAAAGTGTCTTTAAGAATGGCATTGCAATGCAGAAGAAACATTTTCAAGTGTGTGAACTCATGAACAAGAATACAAAAGATCACGTTGGATGAAGAACTAACCAAGCTTACAAATAGTGTTAACCTCCTTGCTGGAATGAGTCTTTTCATGGAGAAGGAAAAAAGTAAAGTGAGTAAACTTTGGAGAATTGATTTGAGTTGAACAGTCAATCAAGTTAGTGCACAGCCACAGAAAGTAGGGCAGTAGGTGGGCTGGTGAGAGTTTCACTAGGTGTTGCAGGGCTACTTTGGCTTGTTGCTGTTTGAGGGGATGTTGGGCTCAATGATGGAGAAGAGTTCGACAAAATTGATGGGATATGTGTTGGGAGTGCCGGAAGTGTTGGCACCGCTGCTGGTGTAGGCTTGATAGGAACTGGGATAGCAGGCAAAGTTTGTCCTCCATGACAAAGTGGCTTGATGGGCACTCCATAAGCACTCACACTGTAATCACTGTTACCCATTGATATAGGTGTGGTAGTATCTATCATGCTGGAACTGTACATGTGAGGCCATCCTGTGCCAATGGAGCTGCCAACTGTAGTCAATTGGTTGTGAAGAGGATAGGCAGCTGACATTGGTGGCATTGTGGAAAAGGCAAGTCCTCCTGGCATTTTATATTCTCTGGCAATTATGTTCTCAATAGCAAAAGGATGTTTAAAGCTGGATGTTTGTGAGACCCCCAGGTTATATGTTGACATCTGTGGCAAATGGGTACCAGAGGCAGCCAATGCACTAAGCCTAAGCTTTGCTTGTTGCTGCAGGTACTGTGCTGCATCTGATGGTTTAGTAGGTGCAAGATGGTCCGATTTCATTACCTTGAACCTCTTCCGACGCCTTAGGAAACTACCATTTTCAAACATATCACCACAACTTGGATGAAGTGCCCAGAAACTCCCCTTGCCAGGCTGATCTGGTCTCCTTGGTATCTTGATGAAACAGTCATTAAAGGACAAGTTATGTCTCAGAGAGTTTTGCCATCTTTGAGTGTTCTCTCTGTAGTAAGGAAATCTGTCCATGATGAATTTGTAGATTTCACTCAGCGGCAGCATCTTCTCCTGGGAACTTTGGATAGCCATGGCTGTCAATGAGATATATGAGTAAGGGGGCTTTTGATCGCTGTATGTGTTTCTTCCTGGTCGAGGCATCTTCAGAACGGTCAAAGGTAATCTATATGTAATTGAGAAGAGATCAAGTCAGCTTTTTAGACAAAAAAATATATATAAATATATATATATATATATATATATATATATATATATATACACCATTATCACATACAAGACTAAAACAACTATAATTAAATAATTAATTATCATAATTAACTCTTGCATATATTCTGTATAATATATTAAGTCTTTACATCATGTTTCTTTATACTATAAAGAACTATAAGAATATCAAATCAACATCATACCTTCAACTTTCTTGCTAAAAGTTGACACTCTGCATCCGGACAGTGTGTACCAAAGAGTCTTGTTAATGTCCAAAAGCAAAATCCACGAGAACTAGGACTTTCTGGTATTTCAGGTCTTAATTCAATTCCTAAGCAGCCTGGACCCTTCTTGGATAAACTCTGATCCTCTCCTTAACATCAGGAATAAGCTCCCTTTCTGAGCAGCAGTTGAATGAGAGCGGGGAAAGTATTTGCTGGGTGGGAGATAAGCTAAGTAGTTGTGTCCATGTCCTTCCTCAAACCATCTGATAGTTTTATGTGGTGACATGAACAGAAAAGACCCCTGTAGAGGCGCTTCATTAATGTGCCACTTCTTTGCTATCATATGACAATCGCCTTGGGAGGAGGAGGAGGGAGGGAGCAGAGGAGAAGGAGAGTAGATAGGAGGGGGCGTGGGGGAGAGAAAGGAATAATCTGGTTTCATTTACACCTATTTACATGGACACCTTGGGCCAATAGAATTCATTTCCATTTGAAGACAAGGCAAGGGGTGAAAAGGCTCAGCAACCGGAATTGAAGTGTGATGGTACCCAGTAACAGTGTGTGTGAAGGTATGCACAAACCTTCCTGTGTGCATTGCAGGGAGCTTAGTCTGCAATTCACACTTACAAATGGAGCTACTGAGCAGTGGGATGTTTGACATGGAAATTGCTTGGCTGTGGTATTCTGTTTGTTCTATATTGTTATCTGATTTGTATTGTTAGCTAACTTAAGGCAGCGCTTTTACTTTTTAACAAGAGGAGGAGGGCACTTGTTCTCAGGCCAACTAAACTAATTCACTGAGTTTTACTTAATATTACTTTTTTGATGCTGTGTTTGTGCTATTATAGATATCCAATCCTAGGAAGTCAGAGATATTCATGTGCAAATATCATCTTGTTATTTCTATAGTGTGCCTTACGTGCTGTATTTTTTTCATTCATGATGGTGTTGACAAAAATGATTGCAAACTTTTTCACTTTTATCTTTGTATAATATCTAACTGTAATATGGGTTATGAATATTATTGAATATTAATGTAGCAATGTAAACTTTGGAGAAATAAACTTTTTTGAATGCTTTTCAGTAGATTTGCCTTTGTGAGTTTGCTAGAATAATTAGATTTTTCTTTTGCTTTTAACTAGATATTTGAAATGTCATGTCAAGCGTCAACAAGTGGGTACTACTAACCCAAATGTAGACTGAAACCAGACCTATATTAATATGAAATTAGTGGCTAATGCAAAAAGATCAACATCTGGCTTTATTAATAGTGTAGTATTTAATACAAGTAAGGTAAGCTAACAAGTTAAAAAACAACAGATTATTACAGAAAAAGGTGGTCTCCGAGGGGTGTAAGAGCAATTGATTTGATTCCTATGCAATCCTATTCTAAATCCCAAGGGATGTCGCTGATAATCCCTAATCATTCAAGCTCATAACAACATTGTACACTAAACAGCTGCTAAGCAGCCAGATGTGAGGGCTTTAAGACACGCATTACAACTAAACAACAGGCGTGTTAATGACATCTGTAAAGCGAAGGCAGGAGTTTGTTTAATTACCCCGTAAAACTGATAACATGGTATGGATACATTATGGATACTGTATCATATACAAGGTATATACATAGATTTTCAGAAAACACAACACTAAGAAGACTGTAAAATACAAATCTAACTATAAGTCCTGTGCCTGCTTGTGCATGTGCATGGGAAGAATTTATCACTGTCTCCATTTCATCTCTGCTGCTTGCCTTGTGTAACCCTCCCTCTACTTACAGTGTGACACTCTGTGAACCGGCTGGTTCGTGGAGATAGAAAGGATGATTACCATGATATTAATCACAACTATCTTGTAATTCCTGTTATTCCTGTTGAAAGCAGTCGCTTGTTATAAAACCTTTAAGAGACATGAGCCTTTAGTCTTAACATAAGATTAAAGATTTAATATTGTTTAGATTGTTTAACCAAAAAAAAACCTTAACAACTACCCCAAAAATGAAATAATTGTTTTAATCAAATTTAATTTACTTGCTTCAGAATCATTGGAAGGTATGTGCCTCACAGTGTAATGTCATTAACCATCTCCAAATACACAAGACAAAACCAATAATTATCAGTCAAAATGACAAAAAATGTAAAGGACTTTGATTAATCATTAGAATTCATTCTAATACTGTAAATGTGTGCATACATGTGGACAAATGTGTTTTAGTAGCTGAAGGTTTGTAAAAAGACATTTTAGCCTGTGCCTCCTGAAGGTGATCTTCACTTCTTCACAGACTTCTCCAACCATATGATTAACAGTAATAATATTATAGCTAATGTTAGCATGAATTATTATTTGTAGTAATAATAACAATAACATGTTTTACATTATACATTATTTTGAACATTATATTGTTCATACATCATAAATACTTAAATTGGACTTGATAGACTTGATGTGTATTTTTTCACCCTATTAGCTATGCAACTATAATTTTATGATTAAAGATATTGTGGTAAAGCATACCTACAGTCCCATGTAAATCCATACATAACACATTACAGACCCTATGATCCCTTTTTTTCTTATGCTAAAAATATGGATCACAGAGCACAAAATGATACATTTCATTAGCGTAATTTGCATGTTTAAATGTTGATATTTAATGATCTGCCAAAGTGTATGTCTTAAATTTAAAACATATCAAGCATGCTAGACACTTTATTATCTATTTGTCTATCTCATATCTATCTATCTGTCTATCAATTATCTATCTATCTATCTATCTATGCAGTTCTTCTCCATCCAGTACTTTTTCATTCTATAAAAACAATATTGCTAACACTTGGCAATAGAATTACTATATATATATATATATATATATATATATATATATATATATATATATATATATATATATAATTTTTTTCTAAAGAGGATTTATTGACAACAACCTGAATAAATAAAAAAAATCCCAAATATTAAAAATAAAATATTGTTATTGCTGTCAATAGGCTGACAATGCTGTTGTCTCATTCAAAAAAGAACTGAAATACATTACACACTTTAAATACAGTTATTACCTTCAATAGTTTTTCCTTTACATTATAAGACCCCATAAAAGCCTATTTAATTTGAAACATAAAACATGTCATTTTTCATAAAATCTCATAGTTATCACACTTTTACCAAAAGAGTAGTAGATGCTTGGAGCAAACCTCTGGCAGATGTGGCTGGGAAATCAACAGTAATTTGACCATTAAACATGCGTGGGATAAGCCAAAAAAATCCTAAGAAAAAGTCATAACATAAGGGCAGACGAGATGGACCTTGGGTCTTTTTCTGTCATAATTTTTCTGTTTCAATGTAAATTTGAAAGAGTGAGAATTATTTTTTATCATATCAGTAAAAATACTGTTTCACTGAATTATTACTAACTTGGCAGGAAAAATAAGTATGTGCTTGAAGTTCCTGAGCTTTTCTTGTTTTCTGCTTCTTGAGAAGTTTTAATCATGAATGATTGCTATTAGAATAAACATCATGAATACAATGTCATCCACAATGGCCCTTTACCTCACTAGCTTCTCAGGAGCAAGGCTGTTGCTACTAATTAATATGACTGTATTATAATCATTACAATTTTCATATCTTCTCTTTTTTTAACTTTTCCTTTGTAACATTTTAGTGTCTTTGCTGGGTGTAAATTATCTTTCAAATGCGACATCTTTAAGCCCAGAGGGCTTTGTACAATTAGTTGTAGCTCAACAAAAGATATGTTGGGACAAGCAAAACATTAATGATGGTTTTCCTTGCTGACCAATAAATCACCAAATCGTTACTTAAACACGATGAATTTAGGAGATTAAACAATTTCATTAATATTGAAATAGCTGCTGTGATTCAGATTAGTTACTTGAAATGCAGACTCACGTTTCCCAATATTAACAGAAGCACTTGAGAACTAACTCAGTATGACCTTCTAAATTCAGTAAAAAAAATTCATTTACAGAAAGCCTGGCCTGTATTTTTAAATGGAATAATTCCTCTTTACAGTATTAACTAGTAATATTCCAAGGAGGTATACATAATGGCACTGCGGACTCTCTGATAGAAATGGGTTAACGCGTTACATACACAGAAATGATGAGTAATTATCATGTATATGGATAAAAGGAGGATCATAAGACTAAAGGATTAAAATAAATTAACTCACCATAGAATTGCAATCACTTTTCATCTGGGATTGTTTAATTGAATGTTTTAATTTATTTATATTGTTAATATTACTACGACAAATTAAGATGATCATTTATTGACTTTCCTCCACTTTTTTTTTATTTTTTATTCATATATTATATAGGTATATAGAAATTTATTAGTAAAAAAAAAACAAATGGAAATTATCTATTAAAAATAAAACTAATGGGATTTATATGTGTATTTATTTAGTATTATTTTTTCATATTCACATTTTTAAATGTTTTAATATTTCTTTCAGGTATTTTTAATTTATATTCATTTCATTAATACTTGAGTATAGAACATTTTGCTTTTCTACACATATTTTATGGAAATACATTCCCTGACATTTTAAATAATAAGATGTATCATATTGGGTAAGTGACAATTTCCCTTAATGACTATAATAAGTGTTATTGTACAGCATTTATGAGTATCGGCACACGATAATGAACAATCTTATCAGATAATATACAATATACTCGTGTTATAAATTTAACGTGATGTATATTTCCTACCAAGACATAATATTACATTGATAGAATGTATCATCTATTAGAAATATTACAGCGGATCGCCAAATATTGAGCTTTTAATTCTATTCTTTTAAGGCTATAATCCTGGCTATGCATTGGGAGTCACATTTCAGTGCAACTCATTGCTCTTTATAACAGAATGAATAGGATGTGAAATGTGTGTACTGGGTGTCTTTTAAAAGTGAACTTATCTCTTTGTGAAGAGATGCAACACAAATAGAAAAGGCTTTTTAGAGACTCATTTAAATGAGGAGATCCAACTGTTGTTGGGAAAATGGAATAAAATACACATAAGTCAATTATATCAATGTGCAAAGCAAATGGGAATCTGCTTCAAACCAAAGCTTTTCAGTCTTTCCATCAGGATGTGTAAAGCTCAGCTTTCTGCTTGAAAGGACTGCAATAGACTTCTGTTTTCCCCAAAAGCAGGACCCCACACGTTTACAGGTTTGGTAATAATTTATGCTAATTTCCCTTCAATAAATCCACAGTTCGTTTCAGTAGCATGCAGCCTGTTCAGATTGCCAGGGGAGAGGGGCATAAAAGTGGCTAACACAATATTGGTTTTCATCCTGTATGTTTTCAATGCAGGTGTGAGCATATTATGAGCCCGGGATCTATCCTTTAACTCCAGCTGAAACTAAAATAGGCTAGCCCTCCTTTTCAAACCCATGTTAATATTGACAATATAGAAATGGGGGGAAGTTAAGCAGCTTCTTAGGGTCTCCTAGGCTTCAAACAATACACAGATCCAAAACCAGATTTCTCAACTTGAAAGTATCCCCCATGCATTTCCAGTTAAGTCCTAGATTATATTTGATGAACTTACTTGTGCTCCCTCTGTTTACTTCTTGACACTGAAAAGGGAGCTGATAGAATTGGGTTTGGGGACTGGTTTCTTTTGTTGTACTTGAAGGTTTTTGAGTTTACCGAAGTGATTTTGCTGCCTATGGGAACTAAGAGCGTGGACCAAACCTTTTGTTGCAGAACACTATTTAACAAATATACCACATTGCTGTGAGAAACAACTTATCTTTAATTTAAATGGGGCTTTGCTGCTTAGCGTAATCTTTACGTCCCATCAATGACCAGTGATTCTTCCATACTGTGAATTTTTTGATATGCTCTTGTGTCAGGTAAATATAGTACTCTTAGGTAAAATAGCAAGAATTCACAAATGCACTAGGTCGCTAAGTCAAAAAGTCAAAAACATTATTTTGGTACATTAATACAGAGATTACGTTTATTAATTGGGAGTGCATTCTTTCTTGGGGCATACCATACATTAACAAAATTTGTACACAATATGTACTAAATATATCATATATTCCTATATGTAAATTATATGAACTTTCTACTGAAATGGACTGTTTTGCTCCATACAGTCTGTGCCATTGACAGTTATTGTTACTGTATTTTGTATATATTCTTATCATTTACATTTTGACATATTGTTATGTGCATGTTCCCTAACATACATTATAATTTAAGTATGATTCTGTACTTTCCACTGTGGGCAGCCTCACTTCAGCAATTATTACTGATCACGCTACTAAGGAGAATGCATTTTAGGTATGAACTTCTAGTAATAAGTAATAAGTAAAATGTATTATTCTTTAAAATTGCAGTTCACTTAAATAATAAACAAAGAAGAAATGCACAATATTAAGCATAATGTAGATCAGAGGACAACTTCCACACAGTAAGTACTTATGAAATATGAAATATGTCCCTATTTCACCCTAAAACAAAAGCTGTTGTGTAGCATTAAAATGCTACAAAGTCTGGAGTTGACAGGCAATAATAATAATAATAATAATATACATACTGCAAAATAATGTGCATACTGCAAAAGCTGCCTGATTGATAAGAGTCCAAAGGCATGAAGAGTCATTGACACTTTAACAGCTACTATTACCATGTTATACTTTGTTTAGGTCAAAAATGCATTTAAAGGGTTATTCCAGTTGTTAGAAATTATCTTCTATCCACAAGGTAGGGAATAACTATCAGATTTGGTGTGGTTTTTACCACTAGGACCCCTACCGATCACGAGAATGAGGGTCCATACCCCCTGTAGCCCCCCTGAAATGAATTAAGTGGTCAGTCGTTCATGTGTGCGGCTGCTCCATTCATTTCTATGGGAATTCTGAAGATAGCTGTGCGTTGTAGTCAGCTATCTCTGGAACTCCCATAAAAATGAATGCAGCAGCTACTCACAAGTGTGTTCATTTCAGGTGGGGCTGCAGAGAATACAAGGCCCTTGTTCTTGTGATTAGGGGAGTCCAGCGGTAGGACCCCCACTGATCTAATAATTATCACCTATCCTTTGGATATGGGATAACTTCTAACTATTGGCAAACCCCTTTAAGGAGTACTTATAACTTTAATTTTTGCAGGCTTTGCGTCTAAACTTTAAATGGGGTTATGCCATGATTCATGTAAAAAAATTAAAATCAGGCATCATATAGTACATAACAATATATTTCCCCATATTTCCCTTTCCTATCCCCATTAATTGTTTCAATTGTTCTACTAGATTTAGACTGCCAGCTTAGAGGGTGTGTCCTTTCTCAGGAGACATGTCCTTTCTCAGGGGTGTGTCCTTTTTATGTAGCTTTTTCCCTGTAACTGTCACAGCTTCTAACGGAATGTATGACTACAATAGTGACAGTTGAAGACTTAAACTGAGTGCATGTGACCAGCTCAGTGAGGTGGACAAGAAATAAGAAAAAGAACAGCAGGTGGTGCTATACAGATACATTTTATTAATGAGCTCAGTGGCAATCATATATTTTTAATTACAGGCAGTTACAAAAGTATTTATATCTAGATGCAGATTTAAAAATATAGAATATTTTTCATGGCACAACACCTTTAAGGACTTCTGTAATAAACCAAGGAGCCCCAGACTTTAGTCAATGCCATGAAGCCGGCATAGTCAGTCCACTCCGGATAGACTCATTTTGC
Organism: Rhinella marina; assembly: GCA_900303285.1. Classification (NCBI taxonomy): domain Eukaryota; kingdom Metazoa; phylum Chordata; class Amphibia; order Anura; family Bufonidae; genus Rhinella; species Rhinella marina. Next base: position 21,682 of record ONZH01017284.1, on the reverse strand, counting down.
CAGTAGTGCTTAAAACTAATTGAACTAATTTGACCTACTATATAAATTATATACTAGTACTCTATAAAAACATGAATGAAAATAAATCTTACTTTACTTGTGCATCTTTGCAAAAATGCCAGAAGTAGGATGACACATGGACATTTAATCCACAGTATATCAATCACATAGAAACATGCATAAGACATACAAATGTGTGATCTGCTGGCAAATTGTGATTTCCATAAAGTTATCTAATTCAAAGGGTTTTGTAGAGGACAGTTGATAAACCTACTGACAAAGTCAGCTTTGCTACATATACAAATAGAATAAAATAACATATATATATATATATATATATATATATATATATATATATATATTTTTTTTTTTTTTTTTAAGACAATCCAACTCAATTTGTTCTAACAACTGTTATTAAATTCATGACAATGGATGGACTATTGAACTATAGTACATCAGCTACAACAAAACACAGTCAAAGCTGATGTTTATATCTAAAAATTAAATAAAGGTTTTGTTCTAAAGAGCTTGTCAAGTACAATTTGTGTTACTACCATGCTACTGCCATATCACATGTATTTGCCTACTACACCTGCCCTAGAATAGGCAATAAAGCAGCGGAAAAAAGTGAGGTTCTTTGTTGCCACCTACTGGTCCTTTTGTATAACATTGCGCCTGACATCTGTTATTACAGCATGTGACTACAATGTTATAGTCATATAAATGTACAAACAATTCAAAAGCAGGAGCAAGCTAAATATTATTTCACTTAACCCAACTCCTCAGGTTCATAAACAGGCTGTACATATTTCACATGACATAACATATTATTTGCAAAGTAATCATGGCAGCAGATAAGAGTATAATTACCCTGGTTATTATAGGGACAGATTACACCATGACTTCAGACTACTGCATCTACATATTAGTCATATGGGGAAATAGTAGTTTGAAACATTTCCCATACAATCTATTAGTTCCGACTAGGTAGAGAAACATCATTTGAATACTTCTACCTGCCCACAGAATTCATCTTCCAGGAGGAGAAAGACCACAATCTGGCCAGGGAGAGAAAAAGTTTTAATTATGCACATAAAGGAGATTTCCATAAGGGAAGATAAAAGATTCACTGTAAAGTACTAAATTGAGGTAAGAATCTGCATTATGTACTGTATATTCTTCATATGGCATACGGGTCAGAATTTAAAGGGATATTTAAGCACAATCAAAACATTGTTCCATAACCTGCAAATGGCTTAATTTCCTTATACTCACCTCGCCAATCCACTGCAGCTGCCATTCTGATGGTACTCGGGTCCCCGTTGCATGCCACTTCCCGCTCCTGTTCTTGACACAGCACAAAATGGCTGGGAATTCCTCTCAGCCAATCACTAGCTGCAGTGACGCACTGTCCTAACCAGTGATTGGCTGAGCGGCATTCCAATCCATTTCCTGTCATGTCAAGAAACGAAGCAGTAAGTGGAGGGCAGATTGAAACAGCAGCAGTGTGGGATCCGTGAGCTAAATATAAGATTATTGTTTTAACCATTTGTAGGTCATTTTAAAGACTTTAAATGTGCTAGAATACCTGTTTAATCATTATTTAATTGTTGCACAACATTTACACAGTATTAACATAAATATATTAATTCACAATGATCCCTGTAGGTCACAAAATATATTTGCACCTTTTAGATGTCACTACTATTGCCTATTTGTCAGAACAGAGAAGGGAACCCAACTGAGCACATGGCAGATTTTGAATAATTTTTATACGTTCCCAACACTTCATTTTTTTGTCAATGTAAGTCCCAGCAAAAAGATGTTAGACATGGATGTATTTGATTAAATTCTGGTTCAGCATGGAATATCGATTTCTGGCTGTCAATGACATTTTTATTAAATCATATTAAAATAAAATATATTTTAAAACTTGTGTTATCAGATGGTTAAACCTCCGCCAGTTATAAAAAAAAAAATACTGGAATTACTAGGCTACAATTGAATGCAGAGATGCCTGGGGTTACAGAAACAACCAAGCTCAACCCTATTTCCATAACTCATATCCACTTTGATGGGCGTAGCAAACGTGGCTACTTCTGTCCCAGAGGTGGAACCTACATCTATCAAACATTTATCGTCTATCCTGCAGATATGTCATAAAAGTTTAAGGTGAGAATACCCCTTTAAGACCCTTTGTAGGCCTTATGTAGAGTTTTTCTTTGGAATTACTGATATTCCGCATAGCTCAAGCTTTGATGGCATTATGAAATATGATTTCTACTATACAGCAAATGTAAAAGTAACAACTGGCTCTTAATATATTATTCAGAATTTCCTCAAGAAGATAAGTAGCCAATAGAGATGAGCAAATCAATTTAATAGAATTAGAATTCAGACTACATTTTTTGAAAAATGTTAATTCTATTAAATCACAATTTGAAGTAATTCAATTCTAGAGAATTTTGACAGATAGAGAGAGAGAGAAAGAGAGAGAAACTTAATGTGATCCATTTTCAGGGCAATCGAAGCACCTTCAATTCAGGTCCAATCGATTTGGGTCTGAATCAGACCAAAATTGAATTTATAGAAATGTGTTCAACTGCAATAAGTTGTAAGTAAATAGTAATTTATCAGAAATAGTTGACTTTAGTATGAATTGTCTCTATAAGGTTTGCTAAAATTGGTTTCACATTCTTGGTTATCTCTATTACAGCAATAATCATCAGAATTGTCATACATTATCTTGGTTGGCAGAGAACTCAGTAAATAGTCTCCATGGCAAATAATTCAAGACCAGCCTTTCAGTGGTGCCATGGGACATATACATCAATCTCAGTTTGTAATATATATAGTCAGCCATGATTGTGTTACTTCAACCCTTGCTGACCACCCGTTGACTATATATGTCTGGGCAGTTGGCGGGAGCGGGGAGCCAACTGCTCTATGGGGACAACAGGGCTCCCCATAGAGAAGGCAGGGATGTTCCTGCCTTTCCTATCTCTTTATACACAGTGCTCTACAAGTGTTCTGTATAGGGATAAGGAAGCAGCAATACTGCTTCCTGCTTTAGTCCCAGCAGACTTGTGATTGCATGGGGCTTGGAGTCTGCAAGAGCTTTTGGGTGTTAGCAGACCCAGATCAGCTGTGCAGTGAGGTTATGCAGTGATGTACAACCACTCTGTGGGCTCTATTTCCCATGTAACTGGGGCAGGCTAATATGGCAGAACCTGGTACAAGAGAAATTAATTAAAAAATGTAATGTTAAATGTTCCCCAAAGGTCTTATATGACATTATAAGTAAGTGTAAAATAAAAAAGGCAACGTATCACCGAACAAAAAGGCACAAAAATTATTTTACATAACAGAAGGGAATAATAGTAATGATAATAATCAAATATTAAATGAAAAAATATATTTAATATACATTAAATTTAAATAATCACATTTAAATAATTAAAATAAAAAATAAGTTAAAATAATGAAATATTAAAAACAGGACATAGAGGAATCTCACATAAACATGGCAAGAATATACAAACTCCATGCACATCTTGCCTATCACATTCAAACCTAGGACCCCAGCATCTTTGAGAAGATTTTTCTTCTTTTCTTGACTTCACCATTAAGGTAGAAAACAAATGAGATGTAGACTGTTGGCTTTACTGTATATACTTAAATGCCATAAAATGTATTTTTCGACCTTAGAATTGTCACAGTGAAGTAAGATAAAAAATAAAATTATGTTTAGTTCCTTTGTCAATCTCATAACAATTTCCAATTGGACTGTAGTAAGTTGTAGAAAGTTGTAGATACCAAGAGTTTACAAACAAAGATATAAACTTAGAATGTTGATAGCTAGCCCTCCAGTTTATGTGGTAGATGATGAAATGAAATAATTTGTAGCGTAATATGAAAAGGAACAATTGATATTGGATTATTAGCAATGGGATGCTGAGTCTTTGTGAATGCCATCAAATACAAATTTCCACATTTTTCCCTGTTGGAAATAGTACCAACGTAGAAAATGCCACCTTGGTACTGGAGGGATTAGCTTTCTCCCAGCCTCTCACTTCAGTGTTAAGGCAGCAGTAGATCAACTGTATAATGTGTACTCTGTTTGGTCATTTGTACAAGCAGAACAAAGGTTGAGCTTAGCCAAATTGCATTGCACTTGTGAACTGAGCCCCAATTTGAAGTATCTTTTACAGCAGGGGGAATGAGAACAATTTCGTGTGTGTCTAAAAAAATGGAATAACAAAGCCACTTTCTAGAGCAGCTCAAAGTGAAGTACTGAGGCGTGACATTCCCAGGGTGAGATGGGACAAAGGCAGGGTCAGGAGGATGAAAAACAGAATCAAACAGCCACTTTCACATGTCTGCCCTCAACTGCTGCACCTCTCCATAATAGAAAACAAATGTTGTAAAAAGGGGGATTGCTCCAATTCATTTAAAATAGCAAATGATAGCTAAACAACATTGTCAGAACGGAATCAACTTCTATGCAGTGCCACCCAGAATAGGCTATAGTACTTCATTCAATAAGGGGCAGCAACAGTTTTTAACTCTCCCAAAACTTTCAATGGATTCCTGCTGCATAGCCACAGAGCAGGTGTCTGTAAATACATATGCATGGAAGAGTAATTTATATAAACTCCTAAAAACCTGATCTACAGTCACTAAAAGGACCAATAGAGTCAAATACTACAACAAATCTGAAGATTATTTTGTAAGAGCAGTCATTTGATTGAAAGACATTCTATATTCTATTTCTTCTTATCAGGGAACAAAGAAGCTTGGGTTTGTTTGTTATGTGCAGAAAACGTATTATACTATTTATTCTGCTAATCATATACATGGTTTAAGTATACCAACAGTTTATTATTGGCTCTTGAAAAGGTTAATAGAACTCTATTCATTCCTTTCAACTTGTCTTCTTTATTTCTTTCCTCAGTTCACTACTGTCTTGCCACCCACAAAGCTGGCAAAAGGAGGTCATGTGATTATAACTAACCTCCAGTGAACCAAAGGATGGCTAATTCCTAATGTCTAAGAGCAGCATTGATCCCTTTCCAATGAATGATCTTTGCATTCAGCAAAAAACAAGCACTTTCTACAGGAAAGAGGTCATTTGCAAAAAGTCTGGACATGAAAGGCTTTTAGACACAATATGGAGTTTTTTCATGTTGAAATAAAAAGGTACTGGCTTAGAATAATAAAATATCTCAAAATGTACTTCTTTTTATACATGCCAAAATAAATATGTGAACTCCATGGTGGCTTATTTATTTGTTTCAGTAAAAAAAAGTTGCATCTATCTATCTATCTATCTATCTATCTATCTATCTATCTATCTATCTATCATCTATTTATATACTGACTTTTGCAGTTACCTAAGTTTTATATATTAATTGCAGTCTTTATCTATCTATTAGAGATGAGTTAACTTCTTGAAAATTATTTCATGTTCAATATGTTGAATTTTTCAAAAAAATTAGATTTATAGCTAAATCAATTCTATACAAATCCAAAGTGCTCTAATTGGCCTGAAAATTGGTATATTTTCCTAGGATTTAGATTTTTTTTTTATATCTCGTTGTCTTTTCTCTTTACAAATTTTTGCTCTTTCTCTCCTTTCCCACTTCCTTTTAAGCTTTTTAATGCAATGAGAGTAATAGCAAATAATGTCAGAGTGACACTGATATATGTAAATATATATATATATATATATATATATATATATTAGTACAGACCAAAAGTTTGGACACACCTTCTCATTCAAAGAGTTTTCTGTATTTTCATGACTATGAAAATTGTAGATTAACACTGAAGGCATCAAAACTATGAATTAACACATGTGGAATTATATACTTAACAAAAAAGTGTTAGACAACTGAAAATATGTCTTATATTCTAGGTTCTTCAAAGTAGCCACCTTTTGCTTTGATTACTGCTTTGCACATTCTTGGCATTCTCTTGATGAGCTTCAAGAGGTAGTCACCTGAAATGGTATTCCAACAGTCTTGAAGGAGTTCCCAGAGATGCTTAACACTAGTTGGCCCTTTTGCCTTCACTCTGCGGTCCAGCTCACCCCAAACCATCTCGATTGGGTTCAGGTCTGGTGACTATGGAGGCCAGGTCATCTGGCGTAGCACCCCATCACTCTCCTTCTTGGTCAAATAGCCCTTACATAGCCTGGAGGTGTGTTTGGGGTCATTGTCCTGTTGATAAATAAATGATGGTCCAACTAAACGCAAACCTGATGGAATAGCATGCCACTGCAAGATGCTGTGGTAGCCATGATGATTCAATATGCCTTCAATTTTGAATAAATCCACAACAGTGTCTCTGGCAAAGCACCCCCACACCATCACACCTCCTCCTCTATGCTTCACGGTGGGAACCAGGCATGTAGAGTCCATCCATCTTCTTTTTTCTTGCCATAATACAAATTCTAACAGTCTATTCAGTAGGACTATCAGCTGTGTATCCACCTGACTTCTGCCCAACACAACTCATGGTCCCAACCCCATTTATAAGGCAAGAAATCCCACTTATTAAACCTGACAGGGCACACCTATGAAGTGAAAACCGTTTCAGGTGACTATCTCTTGAAGCTCATCAAGAGAATGCCAAGAGTGTGCAAAGCAGTAATCAAAGCAAAGGGTGGCAACTTTGAAGAACCTAGAATATAAGACATATTTTCAGTTGTTTCACACTTTTTTGTTAAGTATATCATTCCACATGTGTTAATTCATAGTTTTGATGCCTTCACTGTGAATCTATAATTTTCATAGTCATGAAAATACAGAAAACTCTTTGAATGAGAAGGTGTGTCCAAACGTTTGGTCTGTACTGTATATATATATATATATATAAATATATAGCCATGGTAAATGCATCGTTGACGGTGTTAACCAATAGATTATTTAAAAACACTGTACCATCACATTTGATATGCCTGTTAATATTAGAAAGCTTCCAAAAAAAAAAAAAAAAACTAGAAAAATTATGACTCTTATTTGGAAGCAGTAGCAGTACAGTGTAGATGTGGAGAAAGGGTAAGATGTGTAGGGATAATAGTGGCAGCAATAGTAGCTACAGCAGTTGCAACACAGCATGGAACAGACAAGGCAGTAAGTAGAAGCAGACATGGCTATGTTGGGGTAGTATTCGTAATAGTGGTACCAGTGTAGGGGTAATGGAAGTGGCTGTATCGGGATTAACAGTGAGGAGTAGCAGCTGTGGCAGAGGAGAGAGATGCAGCAGCCATACAGTATGCAAGGTGATGGCAGGCACACAGCGGAAGTGGCATGATAGGGCCAGCGATAAATAGCCTCTGTCTGCAATGGCAGATCTATTCATTAGTCTCAGCCAGATGTGCGTAGGAATCCTCATGAAACCATACCTGATTGATTTTCAGGTTCAAAATATCTTTATTCAATCCAATTATAAATCATAATTACATTACACATTATTATATTTTTAACATTCAAAAGAAAGGGGAGGGGAAGAAAAAAAAAACCTGATTAATTTTTTAAAAAGGTTTTGTGCACTTGTAGAGGAAAAGTTTGTCCATTGGCGTTTGATGCCACCCGTCCCACTGAAAACCCTCCATGAGATGACAGTGGAAACTGGACAAGACAGTACAACGAGAGCAGACTGGACCAGTTCGGGCCACTGTTCCATGTTCCATGAAGTCCATTTAATTTTTGAGAAGAATGAAATATTGCTGAAGGCATGGAACTGTGACACTATGGAAAGCAGGCTTGGTACACAGATTATTAAACTGTGCAAAATGGTAAGTGTTTTTTCTGTAATATAAAGGCAGGGGCACAATTTAATGTCCCTTCCTTTCATCAAACACACTGAGATTGACAAGTTACAATGGTACTAATGCAGTTTTTGCAGCAAAACACGTTCACTAACACAGATATGGTAATGCGGTGCTTGCAGTAGTTTTATTAAATAATAAAAATTTCAAGTTAAAAAATATATAGCTTATTTTCCACTTTTAATGGAAAAAAATTGCAAAAATAAAAATCCCTCCACAGATTTGATATCACAGAGAATTTTTTTGAGGATATATATATCTCCTCAAAAAAATTCTGGCTAGACTTCAGTTAAATCAAATCTAATTATCCATCCATTTATCCCTTCTATTCTATTTCTTATCCATACATGTATCCCTTCTGTGTAGTATATCAATGCTTAAACCAACAAAAGTATAGATATATAAAAAGATGGACAGATTTGATTTTAAAGAGGCCTAGACAGCTATAGAGTTAGCAATTTAATATTTGAATAGATAAAGAAATACATGATGATAGATAGATAGATAGATAGATAGATAGATAGATAGATAGATAGATAGATAATACTATATTTTACAGTCTTAGGATCACGCAGATACAGCAAAAGAAAATAAGGCGTATATATATATATATATATATATATATATATATACACTTTATCTTATTTTGCTGTGTCTGCATGATATTACAACCTAAGCTTGTAATTATATATATATATATATATATATATATATATATATATATCAGTGTACATTGTATATTGATGCTTTATGTAGAACAAGAGAAAAATGTTGTAGAAATGTAAAACACTTCCCGTTGCATATATAGTTGACATCTGCTGAACATAATGTTAACGTTAATCCTATTGAAAGCCTCACCAAACCTCGGTGCTCGAGCAGAAGGATATATTTAACTTCTTTAATATTTAATTCTGGGAATATGTTCTTTAGATCTGACTTTAGAAAGGATTTCCCCCGCAGCTATCCCCTCCTTTGTGTTATTTTTCTGAAAGATATCACACAGATAGGCAGGATTTAATCACTTGCCTAAAGTAGAGATTGTGGCTTAGACTTTTCTTGAGAGAAAACTTTCATCATCATAGAATAGAAGTGGAAAGTTCATTTAAGAATGTTTTTAGTTAATAAATAAGTGCCTTGTAAGGATTTTGGAAAACTATACACTTACATGGTGTAATTCTACATAATTTTTTCCAATTAAAAAAACATATCTCCCTTTTAGTTGACTTTGTGATTTTTCATACACGCTTTAAAATATTTCTAAGGAAACTGAAGTGTGAGAAATATAGAGGTCTATTCATAAGTCACTTGGGCCAAAGTTTATAGAGCCAGTAAAGTCTGAAACTCTACCAAACCATAGCTTACTTCTTCCATGGAAACCTTCAACTAAACCCTTCTAAAGTCCAAATGGACATATTGTTGGAACCTTTTATTGATTGTATGCCACTCACATCCTTCATGACTGGTAGCCCTGTCTCAGTTTCAAATTGGTCTTTGGCCTTAGGGTACGACCACACGTTCAGGTTTCCTGAATTATCTTTGGAAGCCCAAATCAGGAGTGGATCATAAAAGGAGAGAAAGTATTAAGGGACGAAACGATTTTTTCTCTTTTTTGAACTCACTCCTGATTTTGGCTTCCAAAACATCCTCAGGAAACTTGAAAGTGTACTCCTAATGTTCATAGACCCTCAAAATTACTTCAGTGAAAATAATTACCATAAGAAAGAAAAATGTAGGAGACAAGGTTAAGGTAAGTCTATTTTCTATACCTTTTATACCTTATAAACTCAATACTATCAAGTATTGCTAAAAGGGATTATCCCATGATTAATGTAAAAAATGAAAACCAGACATCATATAGTACATTGCAATCTCTTTCTAACAAAGCTAGAACCATCTCTGTACCTCCAACCATGGCCCTTTTGTTTACATGCAAGGGAGGGGCTATGGGGGCGTGTAACATTCTGTGATGTGCTTGTTATGAATATCTGTAGGTGTCAGTCTTTCCCCTCCTCTTCACTGTCTTGGTTATTTTTGCAGACCATAATCCATGGTTACTCACACTGTCAGCCTTGCTGCTTTTAGCTGACACAGATCAATCTTCTCATCCTGCAGACCTTCCCAATAGTTACTGATCTCACACAGATATTCTTTCTTCTGGTTGCTCTCCAGGCCATTTAAATCTTGCAGGGGGCCAGGCTTCATGCTGACGAGCTCCACCCACTTTTCAGACCTCAGTACTGATGTTCTGATGACTATGGTCTATACACACTGGCAGCTGGCAAGCTAGCCTCTATGAGGATGCTTTCTAAATAAACTGGACGTGCCTAACAGCTCTCAGTAAGGATGGATGGAGCATGATGAGACAGCTAAACCTGCAGACAGTAGTGAGGATCCTACACTGGGGCGTGGCATGTCCCTTCAACAAGCTCAGCCCACAGATAAAACTAAAGTGATGTTCCGTGCACAGAGGCAGCTCCCTAATGCAGCCCTAGCAGGCAAACAAGCTGATGTTGCAGGTCACGTGACACTGGTGTAGCTATATATAGTGCAGCGGTTGCACTTGCAACCAGGCCCCTAAGCCAGGGGGGCCCTCAGGTCCTTTCCAGTGGAGCTGTATTTTTCCCTTTATAAGATGCAGTGCATCTTATAAAGAGCATACTAGTGATCGCTTCCATTATGGAAGTGCTCACTAGTCTGCAGGCGGTGGGGAATGAAATGCTGTGAGTACTGTACTTACCCCCCTCCCTGCTTGCACTTCTCAGGGCCCATGCTGCTGTGTCCTGGCTGCCTACAGCATCAGGGTGTACAGAGAACACTTTTAACTGATGCTGCAGGCAGTCAGGTGACTGTGTAGCGCAGGCCCTGAGACCTCCAGACTGGGATAGTGGTGGTGGAGGAGGAGAGGTAAGTTAATTTATTTATTTTAAAGTCCGATATGAGGTCTGATACGGGTGGTCTGAGAGGTATATTGGGGTTCTAGTCTGAGGTCTGATATGGGGGGTCTGAGAGGTGTAATTAGGGTGTGGTCTGAGGTCTGATAAGGGGGGTCTAGAAATCTAATGGGGTCTGATATGCAGGTCTAACGGGGGTCTAATCTGAGGTCTGACATTGGGAGGTCTGACATCGAGATCTATTGGGGGTCTGATCTGAGGTCTGATATATGGGGGGTATAGAAGGTCTAATGGGGGTCTGGTCTTAGGTCTGATACATGGGTGTCTGAGAGGTCTAATATGGAGGTCTGGTCTGAGGTCTGATATAGGAGTTTCTAGCATAGAGGTCTAAAGGGGGTCTGATCTGAGGTTTGAGATGGGAGTTTCTGGCATAGAGGTCTCAAGGGGGGTCTGATCTGGGGTCTGAGATTGGGGGGGTCTTATCAGCGGTTTGATATGGGGGGTCTGATCTGAGGATCTGTTATGGGGTCTCATCTGAGGTCTGATGTGGGGGTCTGATCTTAAAGGTAAGGGTTTTTTTTTCACTGGGGCACATTACCAGAGGGCATTTGCACTGACACATATTATAAGGGGGTCTTTTTTGTACTGGCACACATTAAGGGGTATTTTTCTACTGGCACACATTATAAGGAGAAGTACTAGTACTGGACCGCTATGGAAAATATGATAACTAGTATGCGCACAATGAGGGCATTATTACTACTGGGGGTACTCTTAACACTATGCAATCTGGAAGATAATTATTTCTATTGGTGGGACTTTGGGGAGCACTATTACTGTGGGGGGTACCTGCCACAGCTTAGCACAATTATTTTTGGGGGACATTACGTTTATACTATTTGTGTTGCTGGGCACAGTTATTTTTTAAGGCACTCGGCACAGTTATTTTTTAGGAGACTGCATGACAATAATTATTGAAGGGGGATTATCTACGTGGTATTAGTATTTTCAAGGGGATTGTTTCCACAGTATAGTATTGGGGAGCACAGCGATCACAGTATTGGGGGGAAGGATGGGGTGTTCAGAAGGTGGGAGGATGGTGGAAAAGTAGGAAACTAAGATGTCTGTTTGTTATACTCTACATAGACAAGAGATCCCTGAAAGAAATCATCTTGGTGGTCTGGTCTGAAAGGAGAAAATAAGGAAAGAAAAGATCAGAGGAGACGTCACTCGATATAAGAGGTACATATTTGGCACTGTGCTCTCCTATATGATAAGTAGAGCTCTATATAATGCTTTCCAAGTATGTCCTTAAAGAGGCTGTCCGCTTTTTACTGTTGATGACCTGTCCTTGGGTAAGTATGGCATCCACATTCACTTCTATGGGATGGCTCGGTCTGTTCAAGTGAATACTACAGAGCTGTCACATACAGTAGAGGTGAATGGAGACGTCATACTTATACTGCTCACCACTGCAATTGCTGTAGTGAGCAGGTAAACAGAGCAGAGAAGGCAGCTCTGCTTTCTCTTCAAACAGCTGATTGGCGGGAGGGGGAGCATTTCAATGTTTACCACAGGCAGTAGAAAAGCTAGGTGCACCCTTGCCCCTTGCCACAAAGCACTGGGGGGAAGGGGGGGCAAGCTGAACACTTGCACTAGGGGGCATTAACCTTTAGCTATGCCCCTGCCATTGCGTGCCAACAGGAGCATAACTATTAATCTTAGGGCCGCATAGCAAAATAAGATGAGTTCCTATCTCCTTATAGGAAACCAAAACAGCGGTATATATCTGAGTATCCACATAGTAGTGCTAGATAGAAGGAAATTACCAACGCATTATTCCTTACAAAAAGGTAGTCCTCCCCTCAAACTATGGGCTTCTGAAGCTGCTAAAACCTATATCCTAAATATAGGTCATCCATAGTGAAGACCTGGAAACCCACTTTAAAGGGGACTGTCCAGGATGTTTTTCCCAAAAGGCAGGGGATGTTTTAAAATTAAACAGTATACAGAGACTGGCCAGTATTCTCGTATTAGCAATGCTGGCGTGGCGAGTGATGAGACAAGTAAGTATTGTTGATTATTTTAAAGAATTCTCTACCTTCTGAAAAAAAAAGTTATACCCTTTACAGCTTCCATTTGTCAGGTCTGGTCACCGGAGAACATAGGTTTTCTATTTTTGCTTGGTAATTCTGAGTTTTTGTGTGTTTCTGTTTAGTGCCTACGCCTTGCCTTTAACCATGTTCACACTGTGGAGTTGTTTTGGAGCCAACGCCCATCTTCATGTTTTTGTTTATCTACATAGGGTTAATACTCAGGTGCTGGGCTGAGTGGCTTCTCAGAATCTGGTCCATTCAGAACCTGGGGGTGGGATATCTTCCTGCATAAATACCTGCCTTCTTCTCTGGTCTTTGCTGGTTTTTGCAAATCCTTGCTATACCTGCTTGTGCGTTTGTATCGTGTGTATCCTGACTGCTTATATTTGACCCTTGGCTCGTATCTGACTACTCTACCGTCTTCCGATTTTGTACTTACGTTATCTCTGGTTTTCTGACGCGGCTAGTTGACTATTCTTCAGTGTTTTGTTCGTCTCTGTTGTCCCTTTTCCCTGCACCTAGTCAGTGTAATTGCAGTCCAGGTGGTTGTCGCCGTGTCGCCTAGGACACGGAGGCAATTAGGCAGGGACAGGGGTTGGGGAGAGCTCAGGGATCACATCCCCCTTATCTGTGTACCCCAACCTTGACACCATTACTACAGTAACCCTATTATATTACAATGGTTTAAGGTTACAATATTTTTCTTTCCACACAATACTAACACTATATACTAACTTTCAGGGTAATTGTAGCGTACTTGCTTTGGTTAGAATCAATTCGTACGCAAATTGAACTTTTTAAGAAATTTGGCAAATCGAACCACAAATTTCAAGAAATTTGCTCATCTTTAGTGAAAACATTTTTTTCCCCCTGAATATCAATGTAAAGATTGTTCTATGGTCTTCAGATTACATTGGGTTAAATAAATTCAACCCAAATTGAAAGTATCCTGATTACTCGAGTTATGACACTCTGGGGTCTCCTAGTACTGTATCCTACATTACTAGGAGACAGCAACATATATGCAAATTGGTAAATAGATGAATAACACACTGCACTCAGATTATTTATGCTCTTTAAAATTAAGAAACAGTTAAAAAAATTATACCTTCTTGGGGACTAGAAACAGATTTGGTGTTATGTTAAATTATGTAGATCGTTTATCTATCGATCTATTAATCTATCTATTCCATATCTATCTATCTATCTATCTATCTATCTATCTATCTATCTATCTATCTAAAAAGCAAAATAAAGTAGCAGCACAGTCTTGTGAATGTGGGTGCAATCCCTCCAAGGGTTTAGGCCAAAGCCTTATTCTTCAGTATAATGGCAAAAGATGAGGCAGCACTCAAAAACTTGATTACAGTTGTGAATCTTTATTCCCGTGCGAGGTTTCAACCCTGCTCAATGGGGTCTTTGTCTCTATCTATTCCATATCTATCTATCTATCTATCTATCTATCTATCTCTCTATCTATCTATCTTTATATATACTCTTCCATGCTAACTGTGAAGCAGAAAAATATATCAGGTACACTAGTCTGTAAACAATTAAGGTTTTAAACACCTTCATGACATCTGGTCAGGTCTTTAAAAATAGTGCCCATTCCAGAGCGAAAAGATTGTCATAGCTAGCAGGTGCCTGCTGTTACATACAATAATGCTGATCTCTGACATTTAACCCCTCAGATGACATGGTCAAATGTGACCCGGGCACCTGGGAAGCCAAAAACCCAGAAGTGCACAATTCAAGGGCCAGAATGTCTCCCCTGGTGGAGATTGGGGAAGGCATTCTTTGAAAGTAATGAGCTTGAGCCTATTACAGGTCAGACCATCAAATTGGTTGCATGTTGTGGTCCTCCTGGGAATCTAATAAAAAGTTTTAAAAAAGTTTTAATAAATATGAAAAAAATAAGAAATATATAAAAATTCAAATCACCCCCTTTCCCCAAAATAAAAATACTTAAACAATAAAAAAACAACATCATCACTGCATGCAAAAACTCCAGTACTATTAAAAAAAAAAAAAAAATATATATATATATATATATATATATATATACAGTACAGACCAAACGTTTGGTGGACACACCTTCTCATTCAAAGAGTTTTCTGTATTTTCATGACTATGAAAATTGTAGATTCACACTGAAGGCATCAAAACTATGAATTAACACATGTGGAATTATATACTTAACAAAAAAGTGTGAAACAACTGAAAATATGTCTTATATTCTAGGTTCTTCAAAGTAGCCACCTTTTGCTTTGATTACTGCTTTGCACACTCTTGGCATTCTCTTAATGAGCTTCAAGAGGTAGTCACCTGAAATGCTTTTCACTTCACAGGTGTGCCCTGTCAGGTTTAATAAGTGGGATTTCTTGCCTTATAAATGGGGTTTGGACCATAAGTTGTGTTGGGCAAAAGTCAGGTGGATACACAGCTGATAGTCCTACTGAATAGACTGTTAGAATTTGTATTATGGCAAGAAAAAAGCAGCTAAGTAAAGAAAAATGAGTGGCCATCATTACTTTAAGAAATTAAGGTCAGTCAGTCCGAAAAAATTGGGAAAACTTTGAAAGTGTCCCCAAGTGCAGTCGCAAAAACCATCAAGCGCTACAAAGAAACTGGATCACATGAGGACCGCCCCAGGAAAGGAAGACCAAGAGTCACCTCTGCTGCGGAGGATAAGTTCATCCGAGTCACCAGCCTCAGAAATCGCAGGTTAACAGCAGCTCAGATTAGAGACCAGGTCAATGCCACACAGAGTTCTAGCAGCAGACACATCTCTACAACAACTGTTAAGAGGAGACTGTGCAGCAGGCCTTCATGGTAAAATAGCTGCTAGGAAACCACTGCTAAGGACAGGCAACAAGCAGAAGAGACTTGTTTGGGCTAAAGAACACAAGGAATGGACATTAGACCAGTGGAAATCTGTGCTTTGGTCTGATGAGTCCAAATTTGAGATCTTTGGTTCCAACCACCGTGTCTTTGTGCGACGCAGAAAAGGTGAACGGATGGACTCTACATGCCTGGTTCACACCGTGAAGCATGGAGGAGGAGGTATGATGGTGTGGGGGTTCTTTGCTGGTGACACTGTTGGGGATTTATTCAAAATTGAAGGCATACTGAACCAGCATGGCTACCACAGCATCTTGCAGCAGCATGCTATTCCATCCGGTTTGCGTTTAGTTGGACCATCATTTATTTATCAACAGGACAATGACCCCAAACACACCTCCAGGCTGTGTAAGGGCTATTTGACCAAGAAGGAGAGTGATGGGGTGCTACGCCAGATGACCTGGCCTCCACAGTCACCAGACCTGAACCCAATCGAGATGGTTTGGGGTGAGCTGGACCGCAGAGTGAAGGCAAAAAGGCCAACAAGTGCTAAGCATCTCTGGGAACTCCTTCAAGACTGTTGGAATACCATTTCAGGTGACTACCTCTTGAAGCTCATCAAGAGAATGCCAAGAGTGTGCAAAGCAGTAATCAAAGCAAAAGGTGGCTACTTTGAAGAATCTAGAATATAAGACATATTTTCAGTTGTTTCACACTTTTTTGTTAAGTATATAATTCCACATGTGTTAATTCATAGTTTTGATGCCTTCAGTGTTAATCTACAATTTTCATAGTCATGAAAATACAGAAAACTCTTTGAATGAGAAGGTGTGTCCAAACTTTTGGTCTGTACTGTATATATATCACATACGGTGAATGGCATAATGGAAAAAAATAATAAAAATAGCCAATTCACCATTTTTTTATCAATTTACCTCCCCCAAAAAAAGTAATAAAAAGTGATCAAAAAGTCATACACACCCCAAAATGGTATTATTATGGCAGTACACACCTCTGTAGATATAACTACAAAAAAGTTATGGGTCAGAATATAGCAATGAAAAGAAAAAAAATATTCAAAAATGTTTTATTTTTCGTTATTAAAATGCAAGAAAAATTATACATATGTGGTATCTCCGTAATTTTTATGACCTGGAGAGTGAAGAGCACAAGAGAGTTTTATCACATAGTAAACACCATAAAAACAAAACTTGTAAAACTGACGTAATTGGGTTTTGTTTTTTGTTTTTTTTTTTCAATTTGGAAAGAGTCTAGTACAATACATGAAAACTGTGACACAGAAAAATGTGTCAGGTGGTATAAGATTAATACCAGAATTAATATTGTAAAAGATTTGTGTCTGTGATTGTAAATTATGTTCACTTGGGTGATACACATTAATAAAAATTGAGTGGAATAGCTTTAAATGTTGCAACAGCATTCACTAAAAATAGCATACAGCCTGAGTTACACAGTGACACTATATTCACTTTTGTCTTGTCTCTAGCTAAGTCCTCTTTCACACCTGTGGCACGGGGCTCCGGCAGGCTGTTCCGGTGGGTGAACAACCCGCCGGATCCGTGCTGCCTCAGGTGCACATGTGGGGCCGGAACTATGCTCCGGCCCCATTCACTGTAATGGGGGTGGGCCATGGATCCGGCCGCAGCACGGCAACCCCTGCTGAGAGGCGGCCAGAACGAAAATGCAACATGTAGCCTAAAACCTTTCTCTGTGTATACCACTCCTTAAAGAGGTTCTCCAGGAATTAAGAAAATGAAAATACATATATATTACTTTATTATAAATATATTCCCAAATACCTTTCATTAGCTATATTGGTTTGTTTTGTCTAGAGAGCAATGATTAGGAGAAACAAAATGGCCGCTGTCCTATTAGTACACAGAAAACCTGTCCTAATCACACAGCATTACAAGTTACTTCACAACACTGAGGTAAGGAGCTGCCTCATCCTCCTCTTTTACTTGTCAGGGATTATTATCCTAAATACAGTTTAATATGATATTTAGCTGAATATTTGTGGGAATGGAATTCATGAGGAGACATGAAGTACAGAGGACAGACAGGACAGACTGTGGTAATGTGGGGCCGTGGTAATGGAGACTGCAGACAAGTGCTGCTGCTCATTAGCCACATCTGCTCATGAACTCAATTCCATCAGAGAATCAGTTAAAGATCTTATCATCTATATTCAGGATCATAATCCCTGACAAGCAGAGAGGAGGATGGGGCAGCTCTTTACCTCAGTGTTGTGAAGAAACTTGTCCTTCTGTGTGATTAGGACAGGTTTTGTGTGTACTAATAGGACGGCGGCCATTTTGTTTCTCCTAAGGATTGCTCCCTAGACAAAACAAGCCCTTATAACTACTGAAAGATATTTGGGAATATATTTATAATGAAGTAATATTTAAGTATTTTAATTTTCTTAATTCCTGGAGAACCCCTTTAATACAGTACTAATCACTTGTTTAATACCTGGACACTTAACTGAAAGCCAGGTCACATGATGATTGTCACAAAACCACAAAAAGGAAAAACAGGAGCAAGCCAAAAAATAATATAGCTTTATTAATGGAAAATCACAAATATGAATATATATATTGTGATACCAATGCAGGATTGGTGGTGGAAGAGAGGTATATTTCCCCAAGATTCCTCTCCTTTGTAATGTAGCAGGTGAAAGCAGCACAGAGGGTGGGGATATAACAGACCAGGAAGTCAGGCAGTCTCGCTCTGCCTGGGGACACAGAAAGTCTGTCTGTGTGAGTGAGCCAAACGTGAGTAAAAGGTTGCTGAAAGTCTTATTTTGTGAGCTGAGAGGGAGAAGCCCTCCAGCAGGTAGACAGGGCCGTTAAATGTATAGTAAGTGCCGGACAGGCGAGGTTTTCTTTTGTTGTTTTGTTATTTTATTCTGCAACCTTATCGATAAACCTGGCTACAAGTTAGCTTAAAACTTATACCTCGGTGTTTGATCTGAATTGGATGATACAGACGAGTGTCCTTTGACCCCAGCAAAGACGATCCCGAGCGTGAGCTCTCAAGTGGTGGAGGATGTGGGCAACATGCTAAAAGTCTCAAAATGGATGACGTGGTAAAGGTCTTGATATAGTCTGCGGCAGCTTAGCAGGAGGCAACCAGAGAACAACAGCGCACAAATGCAACCCTGCAAGAAGCAAACCGCTTACTGTCTGCACAGCTAACCACCCTGATAGAGGCCACAAATAAAGACCACCAAGTTTTGCAGGAAGTGGTGCAGAGTGTGGCAAGTCTTCCAGTGATACAGCCAGGAAAAGAGCAGACAACTATCTATGTGGGTCAATTTTTGTGACAGCAGAGGATGATGTGGAAGCTTACCTGGCTACGTTTGAGAGGACAGCAGTGTGGGAAGCATGGCTAAAGGCACGGTGGGTAGGACTGCTTGCTCCGTTTCTTGTAGGTGAAGCGCAAAAGGCTTATTTTGACCTGGAACCTGAGGCTGCCCAGGACTTTGATAAACTTAAAGGGTTATTCCCATCTTACAAATGTAATTTGTATAGTTAGATATAGCCATACCAATATTATTACTAATAGAATGTATTTATATAAAATGTACCGTTTAGAAGATTTGCCTATTTGTATAGGCATTGTCCCACACACATCAGTCAGGCTGTTGACCCTAGTTATGGCCACCGCGGCTGTGTAGTAGTAGTCGCCGGCTTGCTCATTTTTTAAACCCGCTCTGAGGTAACTGCTGTATTGTGAACGCACATTGCATGAGCATGCGCAGACACATCTTAGGGTTGTAGCATTTTTTTCTGTGCTTCCACAACGCAGAAAAACGGATTCTGTTCCAAGATCAATTCATCTTTATGGAGCAGGATCCGTTGATAAAGACTGCGTTTTGGACGGATCCTGACCATTGTGTTTTAGCATCCAAAACACAGGTGTGAAAGTACCCTAAGATGTGTCTCTGCATGCTCATGCAATGTGCGTTCACAATACAGCAGTTACCTCAGAGCGGGTTTGAAAAGGAGCAAGCTGACCACCACTGCTACATGGCCACGGTGGCCATAACTAGGGGCAACGACCTGACTGATGTGTGTGGGACAATAGATATACAAATAGGCAAATCTTCTAAACGGTACATTTTATGTAAATACATTTGTATTAGTAATAATATTGGTATGGCTATATCTAACTATACAAACTACATTTGTCAGATGGGAATACCCCTTTAAGTCGGAGATCCTGGCTCGGCTAGGTGTTACATCAGTGGACATATAAACTGGATAAACCACCACGTTCTCAGATGTTCGATCTCATCCATTTGACCAGGAAATGGCTACAACCAGAGATGTTATCAGCACCTGACATGGTGCAGCGGGTGGTCCTCGACAAGTTCCTGAGATTGCTACCCCTAGCCCTAAGGAAATGGGTGAGCCATGGGGACCCCAAGACTGCAGACCAGCTTGTTGACTTGGTGGAACGATATTATGCGGCTGAGGAACTTCTAAATAACCCTCAGCTCTCAACCCTACGGTTCCAAGAGCTCCTGGTAACACTGTTCTGGGAGAAAAGTGAAGACTTTAAAGGGGTTGTCCGAGTTATTTTTTTGTTCTTTATATGTTTCTAACTTGTCAGGTATAACAACTTTCCCATATACTTTGTGTTTCTAAAGCTGCTGGTTTCTCAGAGTTGACTGAGGGTCACATGACCTGTGATGTCACCTTATCTCCCTGGTCTTTGATGTTTCGTGCACAAGCCTCAGAGTTCAGATAAGTCTGTACACGAGATGTCACTGGCCACGCCCCCTTTCTTTGCCGGGCTACTATCTGCTCTCTTCCTGGATTCCTTCAGATAAAACATTAACCCTTTCAGCCAGAACACACTGAGGTCTCAAGGCTTTACAACAAATAGTAGCTGCAGCAGTGAGAGGAGACAAATGCTGGGCAAGGAGATATAGAGGAATTGTATTGTACAAGAACAGGTAGGGAGAATTTCCTGTGTGTATCAGCAGTGTCATTGTACAGCTGGGACTTGTAGTCCTACACATACAACATGCTGCTGAGTATTCCAGCAGACATGTACTCAGCACTTGTATTCACTGCCTTTGCAGAGAAGGGGGTGGGGCTAAGATTGTTGTTATTGCATGTAAACAAAAGCCAGAAGAGAACCAGGGAAATGAGGAAATATAGATTTTTTTGCCTAAAACTTGCTGAACTTAGTTATATATTGCTGCCCATCAGATTTGCAGAGCTATATTTTTTTTTTTCATAACTTGGACAACCCCTTTAACCCCTTCAACCCCGGGCCTGTTTTCACCTTCCTGACCGGGCCATTTTTTGCAAATCTGACATGTGTCACTTTATGTGGTAATAACTTTGGAATGCTTTTACTTATCCAGGCCATTCTGAGATTGTTTTCTCGTCACATATTGTGCTTCACGACAGTAGTAAATTTGTGGCAAAATAATTTATTTTTATTTTCAAAAAAATACCAAATTTACCAAAAATTTGGAAAAATTTGCAAATTTCCAAATTTCAATTTCTCTACTTTCGAAATATATAGTAATACCTCCAAAAATAGTTATTATTTTACATTCCCCATATGTCTACTTTATGTTGGCATCATTTTGTAAATGTCATTTTACTTTTTAGGATGTTATAAGGCTTCTAAGATTTGAATCAAATCTTAAATTTTTTAGAAGATTTCCAAAACCCATTTTTTTAATGACCAGTACAGATATAAGGTTACTTTGTGGGGCTTATATAGTGGAAACTCCCCATAAATCACCCCATTTTAGAAACTACACCTCTCAAGCTATTCAAAACTGATTTTACTAACTTTGTTAACCCTTTATGTGTTCCATTAGAATTGACGGACAATTGGAATGAAATTTCAAAATTCCATTTTTTTAAGCAGATTTTAAGTTTTAATCCAATTTCCATGAAACACATCAAGGGTTAACAACAAAAAAACCCACAAAATCTATTACCCCAATTCTGTAGTTACAGAAACACCCC
>ONZH01017283.1:0-22168 GCA_900303285.1 Rhinella marina | reverse complement strand
TAATGGACTACCACTTCCTGAAACCTGTACTTTTGGTTACTAAAGCCCCTTAAGATGCAAATAGGGGTCCTGCACTCTGAGATGATCCTCCTTCTATGTGCCCTGCTGGAGTCTGTGAATCCGATTATCCTTGGCCTCACCCTGGCTGCGTTTGCATTCTACAGTTCTGGACTGGCACTCAGGTCAGATTTTGCGTTGGGGATCAATCCTGTCAAGTCTGCCTGTTTATCTGTTGGTTCGACCGGTTTCCTCGCCTACTGTACCTGTTGACCTGCCTGGACTTCCACAACAATATGCCAGTTTTGCGGATGTCTTCAGTAAGAAAGAGGCAGAGACTCTGCCTCCTCATCGACCTTACAATTGTCCAATTGACCTGCTGCCTGGTGCCACTCCTCCTCGAGGGCGAGTTTACCCACTCTCACTTCCTGAGACTCAAGCGATGTCTGAAATACATCAAAGAGAACCTCGAAAGGGGGTTTATCCGAAAATCTACCTCACCAGCCGGTGCCGGATTCTTCTTTGTGCAGAAAAAAGATGGATCCTTACGGCCCTGTATCGACTATCGGGGTCTGAACAAGATCACAGTCAAGAACTGATACCCTCTCCCGCTAATCTCTGAACTCTTTGACAGGATCCGGGGGGCTAAGATCTTCACCAAACTAGACCTACGCGGTACATACAATCTTGTCCGCATTCAAAAAGGCTATGAGTGGAATTCTGCTTTCAACACTCGTGATGGTCACTACGAGTGCCCTTCGGTCTATGCAATGCTCCCGCGGTATTCCAAGAGTTAGTAAACGATGTCTTCCGGGACCTGATCTATGTTTGTGTGATTGTGTATCTAGACGATATACTGATCTACTCACCTGATTTGGTCACCCATCGGAAGCATGTACGTTTAGTTTTGCAGCGGTTGAGAGAGAATCGACTCTATGCCAAGCTTGAGAAATGCATCTTTGAAAAATCCTCTTTACCGTTCCTCGGATACATCATATCGGATGTCGGGTTACAGATGGATCCTGAAAAGTTGAATGCGGTATTAGACTGGCAACGCCCACAGGGTCTTCGTGCTATTCAGTGCTTCCTTGGGTTTGCAAACTTCTATCGCCAGTTCATCCCGAAACTTTTCTTCAGTTACGTATCCGATTTCCGCCCTTACTAAGAAAGGGGTGAATGCCAAAGTCTGGACTCCTGAGGCTGAAGCCGCCTTTGTCCAGTTAAAAAAGGCCTTTGCTTCTGCATCTGTTCTGCATCATCCCGATGTCTCCTGCCAATTCTTTTTAGAAGTGGACGCCTCCTCCATAGGAGCCGGTGCTGTTTTAAGGGCAAGATGTCTACTTGTGGATTTTTCTCCAAGCTCTTCTCCCCTGCTGAGAGGAAGTACTGTATTGGAGATAGAGAACTTCTGGCCATTAAACTTGCCTTGGAGGAATGGCGTTATCTATTGGAAGGGACTCAACATCCTGTGATAATCTACACTGACCACAAGAACCTTACGTATCTGCAGACTGCTCAGCGTCTGAATCCTCGCCAAGCCAGATGGGCACTCTTCTTCTCCCGCTTTGATTTTGAGCTGCACTTTCGCCCGGCCGAGAAGAACATCAAAGCTGATGCGCTGTCTCGGTCATTTGACTTCTCTGACCAGCAGGAGGAGCCCCAGTATATAGTCAATCCTGCCCGCTTGATCACAGTGGCTCCTGTCCTGGTAAAAGACATTCCTCCTGGGAAGACTTTTGTGCCATCTGCTAAGAGAAAACGTGTACTTGCTTGGGGACACTCCTCCAAGCTGCTGGTCATCCTGGGATACGCAAAACCACAGAACTTCTGTCTCGCCACTACTGGTGGCCCACATTGTCTAAAGATGTGTGTAATTATGTGTCTGCCTGCACAATCTGTGATCAAAATAAAGTCTCCAGAACCAAACCACCCGGGCTGTTGTTACCTCTTCCTGTTCCTGACGCCCCGTGGCAACACATTGCCATGGACTTTATTACAGATCTGCCCTCTTCTGCCGGATGTACAGTCATCTGGGAGGTAGTAGACCGGTTCTCCAAGATGGCGCACTTCGTTCCTTTGTCTGGTCTGCCTTCAGCTGCTGAACTTGCCAAATTGTTCATGAAACACATATTCCGCTTGCACGGTTTACCTTGCCATATTGTTTCCGATCGCGGAGTCCAGTTCACTTCTAAGCTCTGGAGAGCCCTGTGCCATTTACTCGAAATAGAGCTGGACTTCTCTTCAGGTTATCATCCACAGACCAATGGACAAGTTGAGCGGGTCAATCAAATATTGGAGAACTATCTTCGGCATTTTGTTTCTGGTCAACACGACAACTGGGTTCAATTGCTTCCATGGGCTGAATTCTCCTATAACAACCACTCTAGTGAATCTACCGGATCCTCTCCATTCTTTGTTGTGTTTGGACAACACCCTCGTACTCCTCTTCCTGTTCCAGCATCTTCTGGGGTACCTGCTGCAGATTCTTCATTTAGAGATTTCTTGAGGATTTGGCGTGACACCAAGGTCTGCCTCAATAAAGCGGTGACTCGCATGAAGCTTAATGCAGACAAAAGAAGACGGAATCCGCCTCACTTCTCGTCAGGAGATAAGGTGTGGCTCTCTTCAAAAAATATTCACCTAAAGGTTCCCAGTTTCAAGTTTGCTCCTAGGTTCCTTGGACCCTTTGAAGTTTTGAGGAGGATAAACAAAGTGACATACAAGTTAAGTCCGCCCTCCTCTCTGCGCATTCCTAATGCCTTCCATGTTTCCCTACTTAAGCCGGTGGTTCTTAATCGCTTCTCGACAGCCCCTTCTACTCGTACTCCGGTGTCCGGAGATTCTGACGAGGTCTTTGAGGTCAAGGACATCCTGGACATCAAGAAGCGCGGCAAGAAGACTTATTATCTTGTGGACTGGAAGGGCTTTGGTCCTGAAGAAAGATCGTGGGAACCAGAGGAGAACATTCATGCTCCCAATCTGATAAAAAGGTTTTTGTCTCGCTGTGGCCTCAAGAAGAGGGGGCGTAATGGGGGGTACTGTAACAGCGGCTGCTGTGCGTCGCTGTACCCCTGCTTACCGCTGTCGTTTTGGGCATCGTGTCCAGCGGTGAGCTGCTGGTTGTACTTTCCATTCACCGCTGCAGTCCTGAGCTCTGGCTGTGTAGTGCTGTTGCACGATGATCCGCTCCAGAGCTTCCATACTGCCCTGTATTACTCACTCTCTCTGGGCTGAAGCTGGTTCGATCATGTGACCATGCTAGGTCATGTGGGTTGGTCATGTGTCCTGATTGACCAACCCTGGACCTATTTAGTTTGCTCAGCCCTCTCCCAAGATGCCTCAGTGTCAAGGTCCTACCATGCATTCTGGTTATACCTGTTCCTGCTCGTGTTCCTGTGTTCTGACCCGTGCCTTGTTATTTGACTCCGCTACCCGCCTGATCCTCGCCTGCCTGCATTGACCTTCCCGTTGCCGACCCGGATTGCCTGACTACGTACCTGTGCCGCCTGCCCTGACCCTTGGCTGTCTGACTCTGCTTCTGCCTCATTCCTCGGTCCTGCATTACCTCTCCTGGATTCGACCCGGCCTGTTGACCACCGCTGTAGTACAGGTACCATCGCTGGTATCTCCTGGTCCCCCTGGACCAGCTGCCTCGTGTCCCGACCCTCCTCAGGAGGTAGCGACCTGGTGTTCCCCTCGGAAAGTCTATCCCCACCATCAGGGGTAATTGTGAAGAACGAGGGGTCTCACTTAGACAACGCCCTTAGAGGAGGTAGGGCACGAGGCACAGTGGGTCCACACCTGCTGATTCGTGACATTCATTAAACAGGCCAGGGACCTCAGGAAAAGATTCCACGAATGGGGATACCCGGATGGGATCCTTCGTTTGTCATATCAAAAGGCTCTGGGAAGAAGACATGTAGATTTACTACATCCAGTCAAACAGGATACTTCGGGGACACTGAGTAACCCGATTAGAATGATTGGTACCTATGATGCAGCATCCAGAATGGTGAGAGAAGTGATAGATCACCACTGGAATACCCTCCGGATGGACCCTGATCTGACCGAGGTATTGACGGTTAGACCAAGCATTACTTACAGAAGGGGGTGTAACTTAAGAGATCATATGGTACATAGCCACTTTGTACCTGAGAAACTGAAGACCTGGCTTGATAAACCTGTGGTAGGATGTTTCAGATGCGGCAGGTGCAGTTTTTGTAGGTATATTCAACCTGGCAAGAGCTTTTCGGGTAAAACTCCCAGTGTAACACATAAAATCCGAGATTTTATTAACTGTCGGTCAGTGGGGGTTATCTACCTGATTTCATGCGCCTGTGATCAATGTTATGTTGGTAAAACTCGGAGGGAATTGCGCTGCCGCATTAAGGAGCACTTATGTGACGTGAGACACAAAAGAGATACTCCTGTGGAACGTCATCTGAATGAAACACATGGGGGGAACTCTGATTGCTTGCGATTTGTGGGTATTGAATGGGTGAGAAAACCACTTTGTGGGGGTAACTGGGACAGAGATATCCTTCAAAAGGAATATTGGTGGATCTTTAATTTAGACACGCCTAGCCCGAAGGGGTTAAATGAACAGCTTAACTTTGGATGTTTCATCTAAAATAACCCCACATGGAATATTGATGTCACCCGTATCTGTGATTCTGGATGTGCCCATCTTTGATTTGTGACTACGTCCATCTCCCCCCCTTTTTTTTAGATGTGGGGTCCTCCTAGTTTTTCTTTGACTACTCTGTGTGTTATTAACCAGCCAATATTAAACTTACTTTTTTTGTGCCGGGATTGCAGTATTGTGGGTTGTTAATCACTGTGCGGCACTCCCTTATGTTTATATTTATGGTGAACAACAGTGATTTGCGGCTTTAAAATGCCTCTTCTGCCTATAGCAGGGTAAATCAGAGGATAGATATGCTGCAGCACTGATTCGTACCCACCGCGCATGCGCGGATCCCCCAAACTATGGGCAAGTGGGAATAATGCGTTGGATCTTCAAAATTGAACCACGCATGTCCGGAACTGGATGTGACGTCACCGGAAGTGACGCACTACCAGTGACGTGGACGTTTGATCCCTCAAAAGGCAGCTGGCATCAGGTGAGTACTGCAGACTGCCAGCTTTCAGAAGGGGATGCCACGCAAACTATAGCGTTCCTCCTTGATGCATGGTGTGCGGCTAGACTGCAGAAAGGTCTGACATACTGACACCATGCTTTGTTGTTTGTTGTTACATAGGGGCCACATGTCGACTATGTTATATAGGAAACCTCAATTTATTACTTACTATAATGCTTATGAGGTGGCTCATCAGGTTTATTATGAGTGTGTGTAAATGCAACATCTGACACACTCGATACTGGGTATATAGGACTCTATCCCATTTATATACTCTGCCCTGGTCCCCTGATGATTCATGGGAGAGTATATTTATATATGTTTTTGATGAAACGCGTTGGGACTACTGGGATTACGATACAATAGGGTCTCTGATTAGGGAACAGCAGTTCTAGGTACGGGGACGGAGTGTGGCTACCATCTGGTCACATCTTTGGGCTGAGCTAGTGTTAGTGGAGTCACCTAGGGTCAGTTTTAGCCCCGTATTCCTAACGCTTCCCATTGTTTTGGTATGGTAACTATAACCTGGATATAACCATTGATTAATTTTGCAGCTACATGTTATGAACCTGCCCCATTATGACACAAACTGTCACAAGCGGCTAGACTCTGGTAAGACTAACTTGTCTTCTTATGTTAATTGTGTTTTTGTCATTTGTGTTGTCTTTTGAGGTGTTATTGTGATACAGGAGACATTTTTGCTTTTCTCCTTTTTAAGTATTAATTAATAAAATTATATTTTATTAGTACTGCCCTTCTCTTAGTGATATATTAATATCAAATAAAACTCTAATTGTTTTTTAATGAGCCCAAAACCTAATTTTTCCATTTTAATGAGCATTCTCTCATTAAATTAAATCATCCTTTGAAAATGAAAAATGACTAAAAAGATTTATATTAATTCCACTTGATATTCACCACTTACAAAAATGATTTCAGATCAATCATTCTGAGAGTCTTTTTAGTAAAGTACAAAATTTGTCTATGAAGAACAAATTGCTTTTATAGTTTGTTTATGATTAGACAAGGGAAATCTTTTTGTTCAAAGACTTGTTAATAAACTTTTGGATACAATTGGTTAAGATTTAAGAATTATGCAGGCCATACATTTTAGACATTAGCCATCAATAAAATGGAAGTATGGTAGAAGTTTAATCACATATGTTAATACATGTCCAGAACACCACAGACTTTACCTATAAATTATCAGCCCTAGTTCCACTACCAGAGGGCACAATATTGTGAAATTTGGAAGTAGGGTCCATGGTATAGTCTCCTGCCAATATTACCTTTAAAAACAATCTATTCACAGAAGCAAGCCTTATGATTGATCAGTAATGTTGAACGAATTAAGGCACCCAATGTGGAATTTGATCCGAAAATTAGGAAATAATTGATTCACAACAAATCCGAATTCCCTCGTGCTTCGTGGTAATGAATCATTTTTTTCCTAAAATGGCTGCTGCATGTGTTACAAAGTGAAATGAAAAAAGCCCGGGAACGCGATATCACCCATAATGCCATGCAGACAGGCAATAAGCAGCTAGCCAGCCCCTAAGATGTCACAGCCCTTTAAAAAGCCTCATCCCACGCGATATCCACCATTTTACTGTGAGCTGAGAATAGGGAGAGACGTGACAAGCCTGTAATTGTGGAATATTAGATGGGGAGAGTGCAGGGACAGTGGAGCTCGTAGGGAGAGTTTTTACACACTGTAGGGAAACCATAGGGAAAATGCAGGGACTGTAATCTGAAGCTGAAGGGATCCTTAGATAACAGCACAATTTGCATCAATCCCTGTGTAGGGTACAGAGCTATCTAATTAAACCCTGTCCTCCTTGTTTAAAAGATAAACAATTATATTACGCCTTGATTCTCAAATTGGGGAGAATATGTTGTTCTAGTTCGACTGTTATTGAGGTGTCCACCTTGTTTAAAGGACAACTGTCATCAAAAATTAGAAATATATCTAAAATGTTAAAACATGCAATGTAAGTTTTAGAATTTTTTGTGCTTATAATTTTTTTTTCCCATTAAAGGAAATATTTAAAAAAATCATAATAATTGTGTAGAACTTCCTATGTTGACCAGCATGGGGAGCACAACTGAAAAGTTGAGTGTAGGGAAGTCGTCTGTAGCCCAGTGCTGTAAACTGTTATCTGGCTATTCACACCTCCTGTGACATCACGCTGCTCTTACTTGCTTATCTGATAACAAGAGATTGTCTTCCACAATACAGTGTCCAGTGGCCATCTTGTGTCCAGTGGTCTGCACTGTGATAACATTGCTGACTGTGCCTCCTATGCTATTTCCAATTGTGATGCTAATTATTCCTCCACCACAGGGATTTTATCCACTGACAGGTAGCAGAGTTAGGGCTCATGCACACGAATGTGTGCAGCCCGCACCCGTGCTGCGGGCCGCAAATTGCGGCCCGCAATGCACGGGCACTTTCCTTGGGGACACCGCATTTGGATCAGTGCTTGCGCTACTTTTTTGCGGTGCAGAGCAATGGCCAAAAACACCATGGAAGCACACCGTAGTGCTTCCGTGGTGTTCCGATCTGTGCGTCCACTCCGCATGTCACGAATCACGGACCCATTGAAGTGAATGGGTCCGTGATGCGGGCTGCATACGGCCGGTGCCAGTTTATTGCATGTTTATTGTTGTCTCTGGCTGGAGAAGGAAAAAAGGGGGGGACCCCACGCCATTTTTTTTCAAAAATAATTAAATAATTTTAAAAAATGGCATGGGGTCCCCCCTTTTGTCCTTCTCCAGCCAGATACAACCAGCAGCGGCAGCCTGGCACAACCAGGGTGGGAAAGAACACGGTTATTGGCCCTTCCCAGCCTAATGGTACCAGCCTGCAGCTGCCCCAGAACCGGACCCTTAATTTAGAAGGTCCTGTCCTGCGGGTACCTGGCTCTTCCCGACACCCCTGGTGGCGGTGGGTGCCGGGGTAATAGATGTTGGGGTTAGTGCTGGCCATACCGGCCAGCACTAAGCCCAGTATTAGTAATCAGGGCCGTCTGTAGATAGCCGTGATTACTAAAACTGCAATGTTGTAAAAAACACACACACACACTTATAAAATAGTTTATTGAAATATTTACTCCCCCAGACCCGTTTGACCATTTTATTTAAAAAATAAAAAAGCTGGTCCGACGTAATCCACCGAATCCGACGTAGTCCTCTGCATTCATGATTCTGAAAAATAGAAAACAAACAAACAAAACAACAAACAAACACAAACCACTTACCTCCTCAGGCTTCTTCTTTGTAGTGATTCCTCCCGTCCAGCAGGTGGCGCTGTGGTACAACTTACCACTCTGCGCACCATCTTCCGGCTGAGGATGGAGCTGCCAGGGAAGGTAAGTAGTGTGTCTGTCTTTGTACTTTTTTATTTTTTAAATTTTGGGCACTTGTGTAAACCAGGCACCCCCCGCTCTTCCGAACGCGGGGTGCCTGGTTTACTCCCATAGACTTCAATTATGGCATCCCTTATCCCTTAATTATCCAATTAGTGTGCGGGGAGGGGACTCGAGCTATGCGCTCGAGTACACCCGATGTTCGGCAGAGCACCGAGCGTACCCAAGCGTACGCATGCTCGGCCGAACATTGAGTTTGGCCGAGCATGCTCGCTCAACACTAATAATAAACACAGTGATGTCACCGTACAGGGATAATAAACACAGTGATGTCACCATACAGGGATATTAAACACAGTGATGTCACAGTACAGAGATAATACACACAGTGATGTCACAGTACAGGGATAATAAACACAGTGATGTAACAGTACAGGGAAAATAAATACAGTGACGTCACAATACAGGGATAATAAACACAGTGATGTTACAGTACAGGGAAAATAAACACAGTGCAGTCTTAACCCCATCATGACATGACATATATATATATTTTTTTTATTTAAGTTTTACACAATAATATCATTTTTGAAACAAAAAAAATTATGTTTTAGTGTCTCCATTGTCCGAGAGCTGTAGTTTTTTATTTTTTGGGCGATTTGCTCAGGTTGGGGCTCATTTTTACCATTTTTTGGAAGAGGTAACGGTTAGATTGATACTATTTTTAGGGGCATAAGCCTTTTTGATCGCTTGGTATTACACTTTTTGTGATGTAAAGTGACAAAAAATGGCTTTTTTTACCCTGTTTTTTTTTTTTTTTACTGTGTTCACCTGAGGGGTTAACTATGTGATATTTTTGTAGAGCAGGTTGGTACGGACGTGGAGATACCTAACATGTATAGTTTTTTTATTTATTTAAGTTTTACACAATAATATCATTTTTGAAAAAAAAAATTATGTTTTAGTGTCTCCATTGTCTGAGAGCTGTAGTTTTTTTATTTTTTGGGCAATTGTCTCAGGTAGGGGCTCATTTTTTGCGGGACAAGATGACGGTTTGATTGGGACCATTTTTGGGTAAATACACCTTTTTGATCGCCTGCTATTACATTTTTTGTGAGGCAAGGTGATAAAAATTGGCTGTTTTGACCCTGTTTTTATTTTATTTTTTTTACTGTGTTCACCTTAGGGGTTAACGCATATGATATTTTTGTAGATCAGGTTGTTACTGACGTGGAGATACCTAACATGTATAGTTTTTTTGTATTTATTTAAGTTTTACACAATAATATCATTTTTGAAACAAAAAAAAATGTTTTAGTGTCTCCATAGTCAAAGAGCTGTAGTATTTTTATTTTTTGGGCAATTGTCTCGGGTAGGGGCTAATTTTTTGCGGGGCGAGATGACGGTCTGATTGGTACAATTTTTGGGTAAATACGCCTTTTTGATCGCCTGCTATTACATTTTTTGTTAGGCAAGGTGATAAAAAATGGCTGTTTTGGTATAGCTTTTTTTGTTTTTTGTTTTTTTTGCGTACACCTGGCGGGGTGAACCATGTGATGCTTTTATAGAGCCGGTCGATGCGGATGCGGCAATACCTAATATGTGTACTTTTTCTTTTGTTTTTACTTTTTTTTTACTTCATTTGGAGAAAAAAGGGCGCTTTTTAAAAAAAAAATTTTAAACTTTATTTTTTTTACACTTTTTTTAACTTTATTTTTACACTTTATTTTTTTTACTTTCTTTTTACATTTTTTTTAACTTATCAAGACCCATTTGGATCTTGAAGATCCAGTGGGCTTGATGGCTATACAGTAGCACTGTATATAGTACAGTGTACATAGTAATCTATTGCAATGCACTGTATCAGTGCTACACTAAGGCTGATCAGACCCTGAGGGTCTGATCAGCCTTAGGTACATGGCAGCCAGGACGCTTTTGTAAAGCATCCGGTTGCCATGGTAACCATCGGTCCGCTGCCACTGCAGCAGCGGCGGCCAGATGGCAGAGAGAGGATGCTCCCTCCCTCTTAACCCCATGGATGCTGCAGGCGGCTTCTGATTTCAGAAGCTCACACTCTCTGCTGATGGCAGCGGCTCCAATCCTGAGCCGCTGCCATCACAAAATACAAGCGCAGCAGCTGGCAGAAGGAGGAAACCGGTTGCACTATAAAGAAGGGGGGGCACTACAAAGGGGGGGGGGCGCCACTACAACGTTTGGCACTGGGGGAAGGGGAGCGCTATAATTTTCAAAATGATATGGGGGCACAGGGACATCTTACCTGGTTTCAGGCTGCGATCTCCAAAGTGGAGATCGCAGCCTGAAACCGGCATTTTAACACTGAAGCCTCCGATTGGTTAGTCTGCAGAGACTAACCAATCGGAGCGCTTGCTGGCAAGGGACCAATCTGATTGGTCCCTTGCCGGCTTTCCCTCTGTGAGAGCGGAGACTCCGGGGCTTTGATGGGTGTCCCCTCCGGTGTCATGTTACTGAAGTCTTCAATAACATGGCGCCGGAGGGGGCAGGCTGCGCTTTACACATACTCAGCGCTCCCATGATTTTTCAATAAGGTCGCACTGGGAATGGAGCATACGACCGTAAGTCATTTGTCTATGTGTCATTCAGTGACACATAGACACGTGACTATGAAAATGGCAGCCCCCATAAAGTAAAAAAAAAAAAAAATTTAAATACACAAAACACAATACACATATAATAAACTTAATTATACATATAAAAACTATTTTTAATGTTTTATAACATATGTTTTTTTATTTTTTCGCGATAGTGTCTCTTTAATAGAAAAGCAATTCTATTAGGTCTTGAGTCTCAAATCGGTGAGAATATGCTGTCAAGTTGTACTGTTATTTGGTTGTCCACCCTGTTTAATAGATCAGTTATTCTATTAGGTCTTGATTCTCAAATTGCAGTGAATAACCTGTCTTGTTCTACTGTTATTGGGGTGGCCACATTGACATTGAATAACTTATTTTACATATACAGTTAGTGTTACAGTCCACTATGTCCCACAGACAGTTTCCAGGGCCCTCCAAAGAAACAGGCAGTGGCAGAAATGTTTCTGGGGCCAGTAGAAATAGCAGCAGAAGAAGGGAAAGGGGGGAGGGGATATCAGCAGCCACAGCAACAGGCCAGAGCTTCCACTGATATCCAACGGTTGTGCTTTGACGACCAATCCTGGTATCCTTGGTTGACTCTTTCTTCAACATCATCCCAACTGACATCAGACACCCACAGCCAGGAGTTGGTGGGTTTCTCTGACACCACACTTAGTTAGCATGGCCCAGGAGCAAGCTCTGTTCCCTCGCTTGTTCTGAACTAGGGTTGGGCGATATCAAAAATATTCCCACGATAATGATATTAAAAAATTTATTGCGATAACTATATAATATAATATATATATATATATATATATATATATATATATATATTATTCACATCATCGTTTTGGGTTCCATTATGGCTTTCCGTTATAGCTTCCTTATACCGGAAAATAACGGAAACCATAAGACGGAAATCAAAATGGAAACCTTTAGAGGCATTCCGTTTTGATCCGTCATAATAGAAGTATATAGGCAAGCATAACGAATCTGTCTGGTTCCCGTTATGCTGGACGGAAAGCAAAGTTCAAACTTTTATCCACAGATTCTGCAAATTGCACACATTGCATGTCATCCGGTGGCTTGATAAAAAATTTCCACTCCGCCAAATATGGCATTTTCCCCCCACCACCCCATGCTGACTGCCACCTTCTGATGCCTCTGTGAACCCTTTGCACCACTACTTCTTTCCAGACCTCTCACTGCTGCCACCCTTCTGACTCGTGGCCACGCTACCACCTTGCTGGCTCAATCGTTGCCGCACACATGAGCTGCCACCCTCTTCTGATAATGATGATGAAGCCCCCTCTTCACCCGGCTCCCACATGTGATCGGCCACATCATCACCCACCATTGTCTGCACGTCACTGATGTCACCCTCACCAGTCACAGGGGCACATGCCTGACTGCTCCACGCGGCTCTCATCTTTGCTACTTGCCCGTCTACTGGAGGAGGCAGTGGATCTCTTCACCAGATCTTGGATGGGCAGTAGCTGCTGACTGTCCTCTAGAATCTCGTCCTCACTGAAAAGTGGAGCCAAGCCGATAGCATTCAGTACGTCTCGAGCTGAAGAAACAGAAAATGACAGCAGCAGGTTGATGACAGGTGGGGGCACAGAGCTTGTTCCCAGGCCATGCCAACTAAGCATAGTGTCAGAGGAACCCACCGAATCCCAGCTGCGGGTGTCTGATGTCACTTGTGATGAAGTAGAAGATCGCGTCAACCATTCAAAGATACCTGGGTTGCTGGTCAAAACACGACCGCTAGATGACACTGTCACCTCTGGCCTGTAGCCATGATTGTTGCTACCACCTAACTTCCACCCCCTCATCTGCTGCTACCTCTTCCAGCTCCAGAAACATTTTGACCACTCCCCTTCCCTTAGAAGAGCTTGCCACCAATCTGTCCAACATACTGTAAATTAAAAAGAAACTGTAAGGGTAAAAGAGCAATAGTATCAGACCACAATTTTACCCCAGAATCAAGGAGGGATGGATGTACTTATAGTTAAAATAAATACACCCCAAAACTGTTCTTAACAAAATGCAATATCAACCCACAAACAAGGACGAATAGATAAACTAAACAGCCCAAAACTGTTTGTATCAGAATGCAATTTCACCCCAGAATCAAGGAGGAATGGCTGTACTTTTATATTAACTAAATACTCCCTAAAACTGGTTGTATCAGACAATTTCACAATAGAATCAAGGAGGAATGGAAGTACTTTTATATCAACTAAATACACCTCAAAACTATTTGTATCAGTCTGTAATTTTACTACAGAATCAAGGAGGAATGGATGTACTTATATTTAAAATAAATACTCCCCAAAACTGGTTGTCAGATGACAGCTTCAATAACAGAAGCAAAGATTACTGGAATTACTGATGTATCAAAGTATGCAAACAACCTAAAACCTGTAGTAATAGTTCACTTTTAGTAACCCCAATTACTGCAGCAAGGTGTAACAGAATAGATCCTATTACCCAGGCTTTACACTCTACTATTTATCCCTGCTCCCTCCCTACAGTGTGGAAAATGCCTGCCTATTCTTTCCCTACACTATAAATAATTTTTCCCTGAATATCTCAATAGTATTTTTTATTAATAAAGTCTTTCTTAAACACTGTCCCTAGTCCCTGTCACTGCACTAAGTTCAATGTAAAATGGTGGAGCAGCAGATTTTTTAGAGGGCTATGACATCACGGGGCTGGATATCTGCTGATTGGCTGTCTGGCTGCATGCGTGGCTGCAGTATCACTCCACTTTGATTTTTGCGATAATATGATTGAATCACAATAGGGAATCTAACGTGTTTGATCCAATGGTGGTCTCTAGACATGATTTGCGATATTTGAACCACTAGAACATCTGCATGTAGCTTAATTGTCTCTGACCACAGGAAAGCTCTTTTCGGTGGGCAGTTTAAGCCCCTAACATTCATTGATACTAGATTAACTGCCATAACCGCACCTGCACAACCACTGCTGTCTCCTGAAGGAGTGTACCCAGGCAATAAAGAAAAAGGATTCCAAATCCAGGAGGAGCCCATGATGTAAGCAAAGTTCTAATCCAGGTCTTGCATCTCTGAGGCATCAAATAACCTAGAAACAGTGAGAAAAGAAAAAGAAAAACATACAACACATATACGCGTGGTCGCATATTACCACAAAAGGGCAGAAAAAAAGAGGACAGCAACAGCTGTTCCATGGAGAGCAGACCCATTCAATGCTTGGTTCCTCCGCGAGCCGTGACCTGCTGCCAATCAGATTCCACTTGAGTCCGGGATGGGGAGTAGAGATGAGTGAATCATCCAAAATTCGCTCCGGAAAATAATCGACAAATTTCTAACAAGATTCGTTCTTAATACAAATTTATTCGGTCGAATTTGCATTAAAAATTAATAGTCGTTTTAAGAACATTCCTACACAAATTGCGAACATACAGTCAGTGTTGTTATAAGTACGTAAGCATTAGCGTACAAAGTGCGTACGAATCCTTGGCGTACTATTGACTAGCGATTGCGTCATAGGCCGCGTCGTACAGTCTTTAGAGGCAGTCCATATGAGCTAAAAAAGTAAGGTGCTAGCTGTCCGGCTAAGTGCATAATTTACTAAAAAACACCGTACAATAAGTGCATAATAGGACACATTGCAGTACCTGAAAAATAATACACACAATGGGCTAAAGTGCTTCAACGTTGCTGAACCTATAAAAACATTATTGTTAACATACAGCAAAGACAATTATGCAAACATTTTAGTGCAATTAATTTCACATTTTCAAGCATAATAGGCTCAGATATACGTTTGAGTCTCTCCTCGTGGCTGCTTGGCATGATAAAACACAGTCCAAAATTCAATTGTAATCCACGTGAGGTAATTTTGTAATCCAAACAGGTAACGTGTAATCCACATGGATAATATAAAATAGCAGCAAATAGAGAACCCTCCTTGCAAAGGGGCCTCCCAAATAACCTGAGAATGGGGGGGAATAGGCACACTTAGGCGCAACTGGGAATTTTCTGCAGAATGGGGGGGTCCTGACAAGCCATGTCCATCTGGGTGAGAGTCAAACAGGGGCAATACAAACTAAACAAACAAAACAAGTGCCAACTAGCTCTCACCCGTCAGGTGCAGTCCATGTTATGGCTCCCATAGGTCCTCCAGAGGTGTGCTTTAAATCACTCAGCCAGTAGAAGGGTTCCTCAGATGAGTCCTCCTCCTCACTTGAACTACTACTGAATGAGATCAGAGGATGCTCCTGCCTCTTGTAGGCCAAGCTGGCTGCCATGGTGAAGCTCCACTGCCCTCTTCTGCCAGAAGTCAGACTTGACGGGGTCCAGGTGGTGGTCACACTGGTGAGCGCTGCAGCCACTTTTCCGGATTCTCCTGCCAGGACAGCAGGGGTAAAGACTTTTGGCTGCAGCGGTTCAGGCAATGTTGACCCCTGGGAAGAAGCCCCAGCTCCCCTGGCTGCTACTGACTTCATTTTCCAGGGTAGTTGGTACTGGTGGATCACTTTGGACTGGAAAGTAAATGATGATGTCGTCGGCTGACCCAGCTGAAAGGACTGTGATGTTGGCACTGGTAGTCCAGGGATCAGAGGCTCCGGCTGTGGCTTTTCCCTGAAATGGAGGGTGCCATCTGGTGACTCCTGTAGGCAGTGCACACGTCCTTTGTCTAGTAGAAGCCAGAGCCTCGCTCCACTGAACACCACAGAACGGTTCCCTTTCGCTGCTCCAGTGTAAGGTCTCCCGGCCCAGTACTCGGATGACCCAGTCCTCCACCACATTCTTGTAGTCCCATAGGGTCTGGGCGTGGGCCATCACTGATGCTGACACAATCGGATTCTGCCATATGGAAGGTGTTGTTGTTGTTCTTCTCCTGGGCGGCGAAGTGGACGTTCCAGCCACCTCCGCAGCACCAGCCACAGCAGCCGGCAAGGCGAATATCGACTTAGGAGCCGGTGAGACTCTCTTGCACAATTTCACTCTGATCTCTGGAGCGGGCGGTGGTTCGGGGTACTCGTTCCCAAAGACCATCTATCCCCACTTTGGTTGCAGTTGCTTCACCATGCTGTGGTATCTTGTTCACTGCTGGCTTGAACTGGAGAGGAGGGTGAAGTAATGAGGGAGGAGTCTTCACTCCCTATTCGTGTAAATAGTTCCCGGTGGGCCAGGCGGGTTTTCCCGCTTCTGAAGGGGGCGTATCTTCACTTTCCAGCTCTTGAGGGGGCGTAACGTCATTTTCCCGCTTCGAGAGGAGGGGGCAAGAAGAATGCGTACGTAGTGTTCAAAATTTTAAGAACATTTACGAATAATATGAAGCGAATCTGAAAAAATCTGGATTTTAAATGAAATGGAGGATTCGATATGAATCTATGAGGCGGTGAATAGATTCGCTCATCTCTAATGAGGAGGAATGTTCAGTGGTCTGCAACCCAGCAATATTTCAAGATTTGAGCAGTTTCCAACTAGTCTCTACTAATGTAATGTAAAACTCAGTTTCAGAAAATCAGGAAACCCCAGCGGTAAGCCATGTGGTTGTCTCAGAAGAAAATAGTTGTTCTGCCCAGCAGGGTTAAGAAATCATTACAGTTTGCTTTACTGCTTCCGTCATCGTAACTCAGAAGTATTTAGTCTGTTTATAGCACCATCTAGCGGTGTGGCATTACACCTTGTTTCCTGTTACAAAGACTACTGCATTATGGGTGGTGCACTGCATTGTGGGAGTGAAAGGCATTCTGGAAAAGAGAAGTCTCCAGGACACATTACAGAGCTGTCCAATGCTTGTCTCCTTCTCTAACTTCAACATCCTTGTCAAAGCACATCTGGTGAGAGATCTACCTCTGTTTCAGGGATATTGTGTTATGCAGAGCAGTCTGTTGTAATTGTAACTCAGGGAGTTATTAGTGTTAGCTAGCCATGCAATCCTGTGTACAGGCAGCCATTTTACCATTTGCCTTCATGTAATGTCATAACTAGGCATGAGCGAACCGAACCATTACGAACCAGATTCGTTACGAACTTTGCCAAAAGTATGGTTCGTCACC
The DNA here is from genome assembly GCA_900303285.1 of Rhinella marina. Classification (NCBI taxonomy): domain Eukaryota; kingdom Metazoa; phylum Chordata; class Amphibia; order Anura; family Bufonidae; genus Rhinella; species Rhinella marina. The sequence continues at coordinate 4,989 of ONZH01017283.1, read as the reverse complement.
GAACCGAACTTTGAGAAAGTTCGTAACGAATCTGGTTAAAATTACAATGGCGACGCAAAACTGTACTTTTTTCACAGAATAGACCAGGATACAAGGGATTATTGCTCCTATAATCCCTTGTATCCTGGTTTTCTGTGAAAATCAAGATGTGTGACGTCACCCCACAGCCAAAAAAAAGTAAAAAACAAAGTTTAAAAAAAGTTATAAAAAAGGTTTAAAAAAACTGAGGCTCCATAGTCCAATCCGTTGATTCACCTTGGCCAAGCGTTCTTCCCAAGACTTGAGGGCTGCGCCTTCCTTCCCGAACCAGACTCCGAGGATCTTGATGAAGTCTGGTTTCACGGTAAAGGGGAAGGGGGCAGAAGAAGCCAGTTGCCAGTCCCCGAAGAGCATGGCTTCCGACTTCCCGCAGTTGACTTTGGCCCCTGAAGCTTGTCCGAACTCCTCGCAGGTCTGGACGAGTGCAGTCACCGAACGCCGGTCAGCGCAGAAGACGGTCACGTCGTCCATGTACAGCGAGCACTTGACCTTGAAGTGTCTTGGTGCGGTGATCCCTCTGATCTCTCCATTCTGCCGGATAGACTCCGCGAAAAGTTCTATAACACAAACAAAAAGGAGAGGTGATAGAGGGCAGCCTTGTCTGACCCCGGAGCAAACCGGAAAGGGGTCAGTCTTCCAGCCGTTCACCAATACCATGCTTCAAATATCAAGGTACATCAGGTTAACAAACGAACAGAACCTCTCACCTTTGGGGCACCTTCAGCCAGGGAACTCTTGGCAAACCTTGATCTGCCCTTGGAGTCTCTACCACTTTTTAGTGATGAGAAGGAGGAGGAGGAGGAAGTCCACTAAAGTCAGCAGGTGGAACGTACTGAGATTCCAGAGGAGGTGTTGGCTTTAAGCTCCTGTCCCGTGACCGAGAGTACACGCTACACGTGGCTGCTCTGCTGGGTGCCGTCAACCCAGTTTAGCCGCAACAAAAGTAAAAAAGTAAAAAGTAAAGTAAAAAAAGTAAAAAAAAAAAAAAAGTTTAAAAAAGGTATAAAAAAAGTTTAAAAAAAAAAATAAAAAGTTTAAAAAAAGTTAAAAAGTCCATATTAGGAAAGGCTCTGGCTGTTTCAGTCATCCCTCTGGTTTCATGTCTCTTCTGGCTAGAAGCTTTATCTGAAAAAGTGAGGTCACCATCCTGTAAGGTTTTCTCCGCTGTCACATCCAATTGGGTATCCTTGTGGACTCCCAGCCTTTCAGGGATTTCATGGCATGTACGCACCCCAGATGGCGAGTCCCCAGCCGCCACTACATCTCTGGCAAAGCTGTCCCATCACTGCACAGTAATGTTCAGAAAAAGGTTGGCGACTCATTGGGACTCTCGGTGTCCAAGACCGTGCACCTGAGTGCTGATGTCTGGTCCTCTAATTATGGGCAAGGACAGTACATGTCTGTTACTGCCCATTGGGTCAACATCCTCCCAGAAGACCATCAGGAAGTTGGCCCATTCTTGCCACTGTCACCTCCACGGTGCTTTAGGGGGCCAGCAGCGGGAAGCACAAGTTCTGCCTCCACCACCTTGCAACCATCCGCCGCTTTGACTGCAGTCCAACCTGCCCCGGTGTCGGCCCGGCGCTCTCAGGCTGTCCTTCTGGGTCCAAAAGAATACTGTCCAAAACATACTGGGTGCAATCAAGAGCTGCTGAAGCTGCCTCCTCAACTTGTCTCTTCTTAACAATACTGGCCTGGGTGCAATCAAGTGCTGCCTCCTCCTCCTCCTCAACCTGTCTCTTCTCAACCATACTGGCCTGGGTGCAATCAAGTGCTGACTTCTCCTCCTCCGTCAATTGTCTGTTCTCAACCATACTGGGTCCAATACAGTACTATTACTGCTGCTGGTTCCACTGTCAAATGTCTGTTTTCCACCCTACTGGGTCCAAGGCAATGCTGCCGGCAATGCTGCTCCAGCGGACATCTTCAATGCTGTCAAATGTTGTCGACCTGGCTGAGGTTTCACTATTTTTGCACTTTGATTTTTTCCACTTTTTGCATTGTAATAGCAACTGCAACTAAATGAAACTATACCCTATCAGACTCCCACTATTGTAGCTGCAATTAATCAGCCGTTATAGCAAGGTTTGTTTTAGGTTCAGTTCGTACGAATCTGAATTTCACGAAAGTTCGCCGAACCGAACCGAACTTTTCAAAAGTTCGCTCATCCCTAGTCATAACACGTTTTATGTAATGTTCATGTAATGTTATGATATATGCAGTTCCTATACTTAATACTTATGCATGTTATTTGTATTCTTTTAGTTTTACCAAACAATCCTGTTTTGCCAATCAATCAATACTATATATTCAACCAATTACATATAGTACAGACCAAAAGTTTGGACACCACCTTCTTATTCAAAGAGTTTTCTGTATTTTCATGACTATGAAAATTGTAGATTCACACTGAAGGCATCACAACTATTAATTGACACATGTGGAATTATATACTTAACAAAAAAGTATGAAACAACTGAAAATATGTCTTATATTCTAGGTTCTTCAAAGTAGCCACCTTTTGCTTTGATTACTGCTTTGCACACTCTTGGCATTCTCTTGATGAGCTTCAAGAGGTAGTCACTTGAAATGATATTCCAACAGTCTTGAAGGAGTTCCCAGAGAAGCTTAGCACTTGTTGGCCCTTTTGCCTTCACTCTGCGGTCCAGCTCACTCCAAACCATCTCGATTGGGTTCAGGTCTGGTGACTGTGGAGGTCAGGTCATCTGGCGCAGCACCACAACACTCTCCTTCTTGGTCAAATAGCCCTTACACAGCCTGGAGGTGTGTTTGGGCTCATTGTCCTGTTGATAAATAAATGATGGTCCAACTAAACGCAAACCGGATGGAATAGCATGCCGCTGCAAGATGCTGTGGTAGCCATGCTGGTTCAGTATGCCTTCAATTTTGAATAAATCCTCAACAGTGTCACCAGCAAAGCACCCCAAAACCATCACACCTCCTCCTCCATGCTTCACGGTGGGAACCAGGCATGTAGAGTCCATCCGTTCACCTTTTCTGCGTCGCACAAAGACACGGTGGTTGGAACCAAAGATGTCAAATTTGGACTCATCAGACCAAAACACAGATTTCCACTGGTCTAATGTCCATTCCTTGTGTTCTTTAGCCCAAACAAGTCTCTTCTGCTTGTTGCCTGTCCTTAGCAGTGGTTTCCTAGCAGCTATTTTACCATGAAGGCCTGCTGCACACAGTCTCCTTTTAACAGTTGTTGTAGAGATGTGTCTGCTGCTAGAACTCTGTGTGGCATTGACCTGGTCTCTATTCTGAGCTGCTGTTAACCTGTGATTTCTGAGGCTGGTGACTTGGATGAACTTATCCTCCGCAGCAGAGGTGACTCTTGGTCTTCCTTTCCTGGGGCGGTCCTCATGTGAGCCAGTTTCTTTGTAGCGCTTGATGGTTTTTGCCACTGCACTTGGGGACACTTTCAAAGTTTTCCCAATTTTTTGGACTGACTGACCTTCATTTCTTAAAGTAATGATGGCCACTCGTTTTTCTTTACTTAGCTGCTTTTTTCTTGCCATAATACAAATTCTAACAGTCTATTCAGTAGGACTATCAGCTGTGTATCCACCTGACTTCTGCTCAACACAACTCATGGTCCCAACCCCATTTATAAGGCAAGAAATCCCACTTAGTAAATCTGACAGGGCACACCTGTGAAGTGAAAACCATTTCAGGTGACTACCTCTGGAAGCTCATCAAGAGAATGCCAAGAGTGTGCAAAGCAGTAATCAAAGCAAAAGGTGGCTACTTTGAAGAACCTAAAATATAAGACATATTTTCAGTTGTTTCACACTTTTTTGTTAAGTATATAATTCCACATGTGTTAATTCATAGTTTTGATGCCTTTAGTGTGAATCTACAATTTTCACAGTCATGAAAATGCAAAAAACTCTTTAAATGAGAAGGTGTGTCCAAACCTTTGGTCTGTACTATATATATATATATATATATATATATATATATATATATATAGAGAGAGAGAGAGAGAGATAGGTAGATATAGGTAAGATCGGGAGACCTTGGGGGCCACGATGACCAATCCACTTTCCAGGAAACTGTTCATCTAGGAATGCTCGGACCTGACACCCATAATGTGGTATATGGGGTACAAAGATAGTGGGGCCATTCTTCATCAATGGAAACCTCAAGGCCACTGGATATGTGAAATTGCTACATGATGATGTGTTTCCCTCTTTATGCACTGAAGCTGGCACGTTCCCTGAGTTTTTCCAGCAAGATGGTGCACCACCACATTATGGGTGTCAGGTCCCAGCATTCCTAGATAAACAATTTCCTTGAAAGTGGATTGGTCGTCGTGGGCCAGTTGAATGGCCCCCAAGGTCTCCCGATCTGACCCCCTTAGACTTTTATCTTTGGGGTCATCTGTAGGCAAATGTCTATGCTGTGAAGATACGAGATGTGCAGCACCTGAAACTATGGATACTGGAAGCCTGTGCTAGCATTTCTTCTGTGGTGTTGCTATTAGTGTGTGAAGAGTTGGAGAAGAAGGTTGCATTGACAATCCAACACAATGGGCAGCACTTTGAACACATTTTATAAGTGGTCAGAAACTTGTAAATAACTCATGAAAGAATAAAGTTACGTTAAAACCAAGCACACCATTGTTTTTCTTGTGAAATTCTCAATGAATGTGATGTGTCACATGACCCTCTTCCCATTGAAAAAACTAAGTAGGATTAAAAATGGCCGACTTCAAAATGGCTGCCATGGTCACCACTCATCTTGAAAAGTTTTCCCCCTCCCATATACTAATGTGCCACAAACAGGAAGTTAATATCACCAGCCATTCCCATTTTATTTAGGTGTATCCATATAAATAGCCCGCCCCTTTAACAGTGACCTCTACAGCAGCCCTCCCCTTTAGCAGTGACCTCTACAGCGGCCCGCCCCCTTTACAGCGACCTC